>JARLTB010000051.1:7850000-7907500 GCA_030141615.1 Unio pictorum | reverse complement strand
TTCACAAATACTCAATATGTTCAACGAGCTCTTGTTTTTCATTTGATCTGGGTTGCTTTGTTCAGTAGCTTTTTCATCCACCAGAGCACATTTATTCAAGATACTTTATTCTTGTGCTATTGATTCCAATGTTTATTTAGAAGGTAGTTATATTAATTTGATGGTCATATGACACGCGAAGATGTATAATGTAAAGTAACATATGAATCGGAAGCAATCACTAGTACAAGCAATCACTAGTACTGTCAATAACTATTACAAGCAATCACTAGTACTATCGAAATAATAAAGGTGGGCCTGAAATATTGGGAGGAATATCCATCCTGATCAAATGAAAAAAAAATCGAGTGTTTATACTTCTACGTGGATTTCGTTTGCATATCTTAAGTTTTATAAGGACTGTAATTAAGGAAGCTTATCTGCACCAGTGATTGATTTCAACCCAAAACACACAAATGATGCATAATTATACGTATTGTAGTGCTGACTACTTTGCTTAACTTTTCAGACATATATAAAAACCCAGTTAGAGTAATGGAGTTCCAAAAGAAGGAAATATAACTATTTTTTAAAAATAAATGTTTATGTTTACGGTTTGTGTGTACACATTTGGGATATACTTACCAGGTCCAACTACGTTTGCATGCACAAAATAGAAATACACATATTTTCAGTGCAAATGCAGCAACGGATAAAGATGAAGACGTTAATATCATGATACACTGTTCAAAACAGCTTAACAATATTGCAAAAATGGAAAAGAAATGGAACATTTCAGTTCCATTCTATGCTCAAGGATATAATATCATAAGTTGAATACAGCAGAAAACACAACATCTCTCTCAGAGCTCATGGATGTAGTTGAATCATATTTAAAATAAAGAAGAATTGATTATTCAAATTTATATATATATATATATATATATATATATATATATATATATATATATATATATATATATATATATATATATATAACAGAGGCTTCGATCACATTTAATCACCCATATTTGGACGCCAATGTTTTATCTGAGACGCAGAAAATCACTGAGGTGGGAGTCCTCAGTAAACATGTAATAGGTGGGCGATACAATTCAAAGACTTGCCAGTCCTGCTTCAGCAGCAGGTGCTCGAAGCGGACTTCATATTGAGAAAGAAACAAAACAATATCCTGAAAAATACCTTAGATTAACCCCCATGACCCGTTCTTATACAGGACCCTCTCTATCATACTAAATGAGTGATAAGGTACGTAATTCCAAATACTTGGTTCCACCCATGACCCTCAATTTCATTCTGCTTTTCCGTCTTTAAAAGCACACGACCATACTCTATGACACGTTTTACTTTTGATATATTTTCTATTGATCAAGATATCATTGACGTTTCTACGTTGTACCAAACTGAAGTTACGAGCTCCGAAACGTGCGATATATATATATATATATATATATATATATATATATATATATATATATATATATATATATATATATATATATATATATATAAGCACTGGAGAGAGGAATCTATATCTTCTGTCTCACTTGATTCATTTAAAACTTCATTTTTTCATGCTATCGCAATCATTTAGGATCAATATAATAATTTCACTACGATGAGGATTATAGAAGAAAATATGAAATCAGACTTTTTTTTTTATAAAAAAAAATTAATATCAAAGTACCCAATTTGTATCATTTCGACACTAATCTAAACAATAAAAAAATATACTTTAAAAAAGACTTAATCTGTGAAAATATATCGCATAGCTTTTAAAATTATTTCAATACACTCACGACTTTGTAATGGAACTAAATCTGACTGTACATGCCTCAGGCCGGCCATTGAAACGGCTGTGAAAATTGAGCGATCTTAATCAAAAAGCTAAGCAACATTGTGTCAAAACAAAATATTCTTAATAAAATTTGAACAAAAAAAATTGTCATATCGGCTTAAATCAGATATTCCTATCCAAACGTTTAATTTGATAAAGTTCATAAAAAGCAATTTTAGTCGATATGTACAATTTCATATTATTTCAAGTTTTCAACTCGATCGTGTAACCATCTCAGTTACTCAAAAAGCGAAATTGCTTATTGATATACAAGCATCCAAGACATGTTTAACATGCACATCAAAAGACAAAGAATTCTTTGCTGGGCAAAACGATAAAATATAAGAATGGTATGCCACTTCACTGCCAAACTACCATTATTTGAATCCTTCTTGGTGGAATTATATTGGAACGAATATTAATTTATGAGACGGAGAAGTACTCTTTGCTTTTCGTGTTCATAGAATGGTAGAAAGTAACAAGTAAGTCACAAAAACAGGTCAACGATTTGGACAAAATAATATAAAAAAAACATAGCCAGTGTTCGACTTTTATGATAATGCATTTCACTTCATGATACATTATGGAAGTTATAAACAACTGGTTACTGATTTAGCACTGTGCATTTTCTACTTTTACACTCTAGAGACAGGCACTTTTGAAAATTGACAACCCTTTCCATGCTAACTGAATGCTGGTTCTTTCTAATAAGAATAATGCAGTATTTGCGCATCAATACTAATGATAAACTTGATCTCCTTAGAAATAGAGACAAAAGAAACCTATGAGAAGTTAAGTTTGTACAGTACTACCTATTCCTTAAATATATATTTCTCCAATGGATAGAGTATGCACTAGTTAACAATACTCACGGGTGCCAATCAAGTTCTGGTATTCGGGCACATGGACAAGCACGATATTGTCTCCAGGACGAAACACATTCCTGACGTAAACTGAAATATACATCAAAGAGACAGATCTGATATAACTATTAATTTCTGGAGTTTTGGGCTGGTGATGAAGATACTGACGATGACTATTAATATATGGAGGTTATGATGGTGATGACGATATTGGAGATAACCATCACTTTATGGAATTTTGGATGATGAAAGGTGAAATGATAATTGTTCAGTCATATACATGTGTAAGAGAAATTACGTAGGCTGTCATCAGGGAGAGGCCAAATGATGTACGGACGTGTCAGTTTTGACAATTCTTCCATTTTAGATGTATGAAGCGTAAACATATTAGTGTACGCACCACAACAATAGCAAGACAATTAAAGACTGCTTTATAAGAAAACTGTTTTTAATTATAAAATAGCTAAACAAAATAGACGGATGGATGTACAAATAATATGCTGGAAGCTTATTGTTATTTACACAATAATCACCTCAGTTCCAATGAAAAATGGTAGCAATGGGAACTAAATCATATTTAACATATGATCATGAACTTTCATTTAAGAAAACGTCTGTCAGCAACCACACGTTTTTGAAAAGTATGCATTCACCGTATCGAGACTATATATATATATATATATATATATATATATATATATATATATATATATATATATACTTCTTTAAACATTCAAATAATAATTCCAAAACTTTTGACAACAATGAAATTATCAACAAGGAAATATAAAGAGAGTTAATAAATAATGCTAAAGACAATTATTTCGGCCACAGGGATTTTTATTTCATGATGAAAACTAGGTTTATGTTAAAGGTAAAGCTGGTACGATAAATGCGTTGAGAAGCGAAACTATGGGTTAATATGCTCTTCACGGATTAATAATTCAGCATTTTCATAAATTTTATTTATCTGCTTCGGATGAAGATTTTGAGCGAGTCGCTGATAAATTTAGCAAGGAGCATTTCAGTTACTGAAAGTATACCATAGTTTAGATTAAGATATCCGATCTGTAGTATCGATTCTTTTCAAGTGTAAAATTTATCCCAAAAATTACGAAGATAAGTTAGGTACGTTTAAAATCATTGATGAAGAAAAAAAAGTTTAAATGATATTGATTACTTTACAAACCTATGTGATTGTGTACAATCACAGGTATATCTTTCCAAAACAAATAGTAGACATCGTGTTATTTGTAAAGCAACACCTGTAACACTAGGACAACAAAAGGAGTAAACGAGAAAATCTAACAAAGATAATCCAGAATGGCGTTTAGATCTACAAGCTGGATTTCATAGCATAAAATTTGCGAATAAAAGATCTTACAAGCCTGGTAAAATAACCAAAACGCAAAATATGAGTTTCAAATGAAAATGTTTCTGCGGCTGAATTGCTCGCCTGTCTAACTTGTATCCAGCATAAAAAAAATATACCAAAAAAGATAATAATTTTCATCATTGTTATGATTGTTTATCAGACGATATGTCAGACGAAGATCTACAAACAATATCAATCGAGTTTACTGGAAATCCGGATCAGTTGTTCGGTATCATTCTACGTAGCGGAAACGCATAAAATGTTAAACGAAACTCCGGAATTGCTCTTAATGGGTCAATCGACGTTAAATACAATAATTGTCTCGTGCATTTAAATCTAGATCGTTATACTGTAATCTGTCCCAATTTGATGAATACCCAAGGAATAATAAGTAATCGTGGCGAATCTCTTGATGAAGAAATTAAGAAAATAATATTCGGAGAAATTAACAGTAATTCGGAAATATCAGCAATTGTTGAAAAATTACCCAAACATCAAAACGATTAAAACTATGTGAAATTTATGTTGAAACATAAACGCAAACAAACATATCCTGGAATATTTAGCACAATAACAACTGATTATTAATACACATCAGTTCAAGTCATTCGTAACTTTGAATATATCGACGGATCTGCATGTGGAATGTGTAAATCTTAAGCTGTTTGGAAATATGTGCGTCCTGATCATTCCATTCTGATTATTACCTTTGGAAAAGCATTTGTAGAGAAAATAAATGCGATTATAATATCGAATATTACATAAATATCATTGGTGATATAATATTAAAACAGGCGATAAACGAAGAAGTTGAATCACTTCACAGTGTTACCGGAGTTCAATATGTTTTTAATGTTTGATCATTGGCACGAATGAGAACTACACATATTCAGAAATGTCAGATTGTACAAAAAATATTTGGATAAATCTTTAGCATTAGTAAATTTATCCGGTCGTGTTGTTGTTGTTGATGCCGACGCTAATAATGATGATCTAAACTTATTCAGATTATGAGGACCGATTATAAGTTTAATTATTAATGAAGAGAAGCCCGATCACGATATAGAATATATTGTTAAAAATTCACATAAAGATAATCTATCAATTTTATTGGATAAAATAAAGCAAACCTCTGCACAATGCGTGAAAATAGCAGTATTAACGCATTATAAGGCCAATACAGATTATTCAGTAGAACGTCTTGCAAAAATATTACAGACACAAGGATATCGTGTAAGATATTATCACGCTGATACAGATCGTGAACAGAAGGAAATATACTTGGTAGACGTGAATATTGCATATAAAGATGTTGGAGTTAGCATAATATATTCAAGATTTATTTATATGTTTGTGTTTTTAATACGAATTAGGATCCTTAGAAGCAACGAAACAAGCACCACATCGATTTAGATATGTAAGTAATATTCATTATTCAGCTGTTACACAATCATATCATAGCAAACTTCCACTGAATTGCGCTGACATCAGAAAATTAATGATATATTGCGAGAAATCATTTACTTATAATATAAAGTTCTCAGAGCTCCGAATTCCGAGGATTTATCAACTCCATGTGGACTCGCGTATATGATGGACGTTGTTGAAGAAAATAACTCAGTAACGTTCTTTATTCTGAAATAATGAAATAGACTGGTTAAGAAATTATATTGACTCCGCTAGACGATTTTGATACTTGGTTGTCAAAACAAAACATTAACATAAATCACGATAATCCGGGAGTCGACAAGTTTCTACAGATCTGCGTTGGTAATCGAATAAAATTTGCTCATCTCGATACTGATAAAAGTGAAGAAGAAAATGATCCGCTTGATACTAATAAACCTGAAAAAGAAATATCTAAACAATATATTCCAGTGTAATTTTAAAGTGTTACCTGGGATTGATAAATTATACAAGAGATCTAGTCATCTCATATTGGCGCAGCAAGTTATCATTGATAAATTTAACAACGACTGTGTGATAGGTAACAAAATGTTTCGTTTAGATAAAATAAGTCCTCGAGGAAAACAAAGAATTTTATCAGAAATTTCTTGACGATTTTAAATCTTCCTGATGTAGTTCAGGATATAGAATTTAGTAAAGAATCCGTTACAATATCCCGAGAAGATATTAAAATGCGAATAGAAATAATGATAAACGATAAAGATCAACTAACTAAATACAGCAACCGAATCATAAATTAGCATACTATATTTCCTGAAACGATGTAAGAGTCACCAAAAATAACAACCAGACCTGTAACATAGAAAATTAAATCGATATAGAAAAGATTCGGAGTGACTTTTGACATCTAATGACAAAATAAATACTGACTGAGATGATAATTTTCTAAAATATCCTGTCTGGCCGAAATCAGATTTTATTGATGACGATGATTGGTGAAATATGAAACTTGACTCAAAGTTATCACAGCGGAAATGATATTTCGATAAATGACAAACATTCTGAGATATAAAAATTTCATGTCTGGAGTGTTAATAGATGGTTCAGGATGTTTCATGAAAAAATAAGATACGATATAAATATGTATCTTCAAGATTCCTAAGTCACAAAGTACCCAGGTCACAAGATACCTAAGTCACAAGATACCTAAGTCACAAGATACCTAAGTCACAAGGTACCAAAGTCACATTCACTCGAGATATAATATACAAAAATATGAATTGGTTTATTCCGAATTAGCATAAGGAACAAGTTGGGCGTGAGTCGACATCAATGCATACATTTTCAATATTTCATATTATCTCACAAATTTATTCTTATAAGAAAAACATATAGAGCTAGTTTTCAAATGTTAAGTATAGCGTTGGAAAAGTACTTGTATTGTCGCACTTTATATGAAGTCTGACATTTTTGTGAAAGAAGAATAATCGTTTCCTTCCTCCACTGCCATCAATATTATCAAACGTAATGGAAAGATAGCATGACTACAAATATCAAACACAGTACAGAAATGATTTCCAGAAAGCAAGGCGGTCGCATAATTTATAATCATATTTCAGGAGAACATTTGTCTATGAAAATTAATTTGTTTGACAACACTAGTGTAAATCAGATACCGGTTTAAAATGTAACGGAGTTAATAACCTAAGAAGTAATTAAGCTGAATCATAGATGTTGCGTGAGATAGACAATTCTGGGAAAATTGTCGTTGCATGAGACAGAAAATAATCGGAATGGCAATGGAACATTGTTGAACAACCACATTATCAACGATAACGTGACTAATTTATAGTATTTCCAAATTGATTTTAAAAACTATTTATAAATAATAATTCAACAACATATATAAAGTCTGATATGCAATCCGAAGAAACACGAGCCACGCTTTAACTGCATTTCAATAGCGCTAAACGTCACATCAGAGCAAAAACATCTATATGGTGCCAACTAAAAGTGAAGTTTGAAAAATGTAAAAATAAAATAATTGCACAAAATGTGCAGGAAGATACACCTTCCTAAAATGTAAAATTGAATACAATAGGATACAATATAACAGCTAAAGATACTAACATTTTAACAAAAAAGAATGTAAATTAAAAGATTATTGCAAACTAATATTACCATATTAGAACGTTGCTGTATGACCACACTGACCTTAGGTACGGTCAATAGAGATCATGCTGAATGTTTGCTTTAAAAGTTCGCTTTCATTCTGGAAATTAGGTATTTAAAAGGTTTCTCCTAGCACATTAGGAAAAATATTTCTGTCTCGTCTCTTGTATATGAGGTGTGTGTGTGTGTGTGTGTGTGTGTGTGTGTGTGTGTGTGTAAAAACGTATATGATAAAAGCTCGAGCTGAATCATTTATTATTTGTCAGTATTGAATTAGATGTTCATATTGTGTAGAAACCAAACAGTCATATTCTAAACGATTACATCCTTGTTTTGCACAAGTCTTCAGACAAATGGTATTCAAAGAAAACGTTCAGTCATCAACAAGGGTGAATAATACTGCCGCTATTTAGTGGAAAAATACTAGTATTAAAAAATGCCAGAATGTTCGACACGGTATCATTCAAATTTAAAATATCAAGATGATCTCATTGTTCCTGACACATATGTGTTCAAGAAATCTCCGTAGAATTAAATTGCCCTCCCACCGCTTAGATGCACCTTCGTTTTTCAATATAACCAGGTAGTCAAATTTTACATGGAATTTTCAGGACGCATATGGTATAATGACAATCACAAAGCCACGACAAGACCCTGTTGTAATTTCAGGCGATATATTAAATAATTTATCTATCTGTTATTGAGAAGTAGGTTTTATTACAAATGCAAATACTGCATGCTTCAGTTCTAACATATTATATCTTTATACTATTTTAATGCCAATGTTAACTTTATTTAGCTTAACGACACGCTCATTACTCAAATTTGCACTGTTCCAATAACTAATACTTTTTTAATCGTGATTAAACACTTTTAACACAATAGTGTTTTTCCTATACTCACAAGCACGTGTAATAAAACAATATCTCTTGTATCCAAGGGTTGGGTCTGTAATTGTTTTTGTCACACGGTAGTCTCAAGAGACGATGGAAGTGCGTCCATGAATGATGTCCTGGTAGGTGGTTGTGCAGCGTCTGTAGTGGTTATATAGCAACACGGGAGTGGCAGTCCTTGCTGCACTTGAAAGTTGAGTCTAGTTGGTATTTTAATTGCTTCTTCTACCTCCGAGATCGCTTGTCATCAGCTAGCAAGCGTAGCCAACACAATGTGATCAGAGCGTGTCGCCAGCTGGGCCAGTCTAGTGTAAGCTCTTCCCAGGTGTTGACAAAGATGTCAAGAGCTTTCATGTCACACTTGCAAACATCACTGAAGCGGATATGTGGCCGTCCGATCGACCTTGTGACAGCGGCATGTTCTAAATAAAGAAGATATTTGGGATCATTTATCCGACGTACATGGCCCAGCGGAGGAGTGTAACCATGCTTGGAACCTTGTCACGTTTAAGCTCCTCGTTATGTGTTAGACGTTAACTCCAAGTGATCCTGAGTATGGGTCGGAGAAATCACGGTCTCTCAGTCTTTTCTTTTGTAAGGCGTACAGATTCCAGGTTTCATTGGCATACAGGAGAGTGATTTACACGTAGTCACGGTACCCAGAGATCTCTGTGTTTCATCATACTATTGTTCCGCACTCTTGCGACAACCTAGAGAGAGCTGTTGATGCCTTTACAATTCGCTTGTTGAGCTCAGCATCGAGCGATACGTGTTGATGGTAGATCCGTGTGTCTGTGTTGTATAGTGTTTCTCTGATGTGATCTCATCTCTCGTTGGCACTGCCGTTGGGAGGTATTGCCTAGATCGTTGTATCTTCTATGGCTGAAGCTTTATTTCGCAGCACACCAGCGCGTGATCAGTGTTGCAGTCAGCGTTGTGGAAGGTACGGGTAAGAAGCACACTCTTCATGGCAGACCATTTCGTAATGATCAAGTCCAGTTTCTGCCATTGTTTGGACAGGTCATGCCTCTATGACACATTATGCTTTGGCATTATCTGAAACAATATATTGGTGATGATGAGGTCGTGATACGAGCACATCTTTTGCAGTCGTTGCCTGTTCTTATTCATCTTCCTAATACCAGACTTGCCATTTCAGGAAGGCAATGAATCTAGCGTTGAAGGCACCCAGTAATATCATGTTCTCTTCCTTTCGAATTTGGTAGATGAGCGAGTTTCATTCATCGTAGAAAGAACTCATCCTTGGTATCTGCGGTGGCGCTTAATCTGATAGTGTAAACGCTGATCAGTTTACCAGGCTGTGGTGTGGAGGCAGAGGGATTGCAGTCTGTCGTTTCAATTTTGGCAGGGATATATCATCTCAGCAGAGATTTCCTGACCGTGAATCCAACACCAGTCTCCAGTAGCTTCCTCAGCGCTCTTTCCTTAGCAGAAGAATGTGTAGTTTTCTTCTCTGAATGACACGGAATGTGGTTGTCGTTTCTCCTATAGTGTGGAAATGTCGATCTGGAGACTTGCACGTTCGTCGTTGATGACTGAAGTCTTTCGAACATAGCTAATGGAGACAAAGAAAGGACATTAAGACGGTTTCAATGTTTTATGCATGATGGAAAAGCGCAAATTATTTATAGGAGACTTGAAAAGACTTTTCTAGACGACGATCGGAAATGGATTTTAATACTTAATATAATTTACACCTCTTCGTGAACAGATACTTAACATGTGAGGTATGATTTGACATAAGGTATGATTTGACATAAGGTATGATTTGACGTTAGGTTTAATTTGACATTAGGTATAAGTTAATATGAGGTATGATTTGACATAAGGTATGATTTGACGTTAGGTTTAATTTGACATTAGGTATAAGTTAATATGAGGTATGATTTGACATAAGGTATGATTTGACGTTAGGTTTAATTTGACATTAGCTATAAGTTAATATGAGGTATGATTTGACATTGAAATGCTAACTGAAAATGTAAACCTTACTCACCAAAGCATACATTTGACAAGTTCAGCAAAACAATATCTGGTTTATGGCGAAATGGACACTCACAGCGTAAAATATTAAAATTAAATAGATTGTACTATAATGTAGTATCTAATTGAAACATTATCGATTCTCCTATTCTGAAGGTCTACATGGCAGTTATGCTCTCTACCCTACTTTTACAGATGAGAAACGTGGACGGTGTTTAAACGCCACTCCACGAAGTTGAATCACTTTCTCATCGCAAGTCTCAACATCAAGTGGCAAAACAAGGTTACATACACTGAGTTAATCGCCAAAGCAGGTCTCGCCAGCATCCACACCATCCTGATGCAGTTCCAGCTACGCTGGGTGGGACATGTTGTACGCATGCCAGACCACCAGTTGCCTAATATAATCTTCTGTGGCGAGCTACAGCAAGTACAGCGATCCCACAGAGGTCAGAATAAACGCTTCAAAGACAATCCGAAAGCTGCATTTAAAGCGTTCAACATAAACCCCGATTCCTGGGAGGAAACAGCATCCAATTCAGTCCTCCGTGCACAAAGGCTCCAAGTTGTTCGAATCTAGCAGGACAGCAGCTGACGAGCTGAATACGCAAGCCAGTAAAGCATCACTCCTGGAGATGTTCCACTCATTCCCTGTCCCTTATGGAAACGAGCATTCCTTGCAAGGTTTAGCTCCATTAGCCACCTGCGCACGCACAAAACAGAAGTTGCCCCTCCAACCCATGCATGACTTGAGTGGTTCTCGTTGAATTAATACCATTTCACAATATATTGAAGTTGAGATCTTTTAAATGATTTACCCTGCTGTTTTTAAAAGTTTCAGAATAAATTCATACATTTGTCAAGATAAACTCCCACTGTAGATAGATCAATACTATATCCTAATAACTCAAAAATATATTTTATTAGCTTATCTTCACGGATAGATTACTTGCGATGTCTAATTTTTGAACAAGAATATCAGCTTCGTACAGATCATACCTAGAAAGAATTCATATGTTTGCCATTCATACCAAATGCGCCGTCTTCTTTGAATATATGTCTTGTTCAGGAAATTGGAGTACAAAGTATTTTTTCTCTATTAAACATATTCGTACGTATCCTAGGCGTTTGTGCAATGGCAAGAAGGGTATCTGTGAACTTGTTCTATCACTTGCGAACGACGTTTTGTTGAAAATACTCACTCGATCTGCAAGTTATTGACAAATCAGAAATGAATGGAGACTCGTGTAAATGCATTTCTTTAAACCTCTTACTTCTAAACTATTTTGTTTTTCTTCTTCAGATTACCGGAGTTAACAACATGGTCTTTTGTAGATTACCAGAGTGTACAAAAATGTCTTTTTCAAATTACCTGAGTCTACAACACTTACTTTTTCAGATTACTGGTTCTAGAATTTGGTCTTCAGATTACGAGAGTGTACCACATGGTCTTTGACATACTTCCGTTTTTCTAAGAACATAAAATTTGTAAATAAATACTTGAAGAATCATAAAGATTGCACGTGCCAAACAAAATCAAAATTCTTCTTCAGAACATGTTATCTTCTCAATTGTTAATGCCAGTTTTTAACTCTAAAATAAGATGATAGGAAAATTCACATTTGGCAAATATCAGAATATTGTCTACACTGGATGGTTATTATCATAAGAATTGTTTATGATATTGACTCCACTGAATGCGGATTATCAAAAAAAAATGGTTTATGATGTTATCAACATTGGATGCTGATTATCATAAGAATTGTTTTAGGATATTGACTACAATGGATGAATATCAATTAAGAACTGTTTTAGGATATTGACTACACTGGATGAATATTAACTAAAAATTGTTTTAGGATATTGACTACACTGGATGAATATTAACTAAAAACTGTTTTAGGATATTGACTACACTGGATGAATATTAACTAAAAATTGTTTTAGGATATTGTCTACACTTGATGAATATTAACTAAAAATTGTTTTAGGATATTGACTACTGGATGAATATTAACTAAGAATTATTTTAGGATATTGACTCCACTGAATGCGGATTATCAAAAAAATTGGTTTATGATGTTATCTACATTGGATGCTGATTATCATAAGAATTGTTTTAGGATATTGACTACACTGGATGAATATTAATTAAGAATTTTTTTATGATATTGACTACACTGGATGAATATTAACTAAAAATTGTTTTAGGATATTGACTACACTGGATGAATATTAACTAAAAATTGTTTTAGGATATTGACTACACTGGATGAATATTAACTAAAACTTGTTTTAGGATATTGACTACACTGGATGAATATTAACTAAAAATTGTTTTAGGATATTGACTACTTGATGAATATTAACTAAGCATTTTTTAGGATATTGACTACACTGAATGAATATTAACTAAAAATTGTTTTAGGATATTGACTACACTGGATGAATATTAACTAAAATTGTTTAGGATATTGACTACACTGGATGAATATTAACTAAAAATTGTTTAGGATATTGACTACACTGGATGAATATTAACTAAAAATTGTTTTAGGATATTGACTACTGGATGAATATTAACTAAGAATTGCTTTAGGAAATTGACTACACTGAATGAATATTAACTAAAAATTGTTTAAGGATCTTGACTACACATTGTTTTAGGATATTGACTGCTGGATGAATATTAGCTAGGAATTGTTTTAGGATATTGACTACACTGGATGAATATTAACTAAATATTGTTTAAGGATATTGACTGCACTGGATGAATAGTAACTAATATTGTTTTAGGATATTGACTACTTGATGAATATTAACTAAGAATTGTTTTAGGATATTGACTACACTGAATGAATATTAACTAAAAATTGTTTTAGGATATTGACTACACTGAATGAATATTAACTACATTTTGTTTAAGGATATTGACTACACTGGATGAATAGTAACTAAAAATTGTTTAGGATATTGACTACTTGGTGAATATTAACTAAGAATTGTTTCAGGATATTGACTACACTGAATGAATATTAACTAAAAATTGTTTTAGGATATTGACTACACTGGACGAATATTAATTAAGAATAATTTTAGGATGTTGACTACACTGGATGAATATTAATTAAGAATTGTTTTAATATATTGACTACACTGGATGAATATTAACTAAGAATTGTTTTATGATATTGACTACACTGGATGAATATTAATTAAGAATTGTTTTTGGATATTGACTGCACTGGATGTCATCACAAAATATGTATAGGATATTGCATGTACTGGTTTGTGATTATAATAAGACAATATATACGAATACCTGAAGCAAAGCAAAACAGTCCAATTGTTCTTAGATTACGGTACATATTCGGGTATAAATCAGGTTCGACTACCAAATCTGACAGATAAGAATGCGCAAATAATTCCTGGTCTACATAGTCTGTTAGAGTTATTATGTAAAACAAGACCGTAAACCCTGATATTCTAGCCAATATACGACAGGATATTGGGGTCTATGTTTTGTGAAGTTGAATAGACAGTATGTCTAAACTGTTCTTTGCTCACATTAGAAGCCAAGATTCAAAATGCTACATTCATGTGTGACATTGTACATTTTAACAATTAAACTAGCCATTAGTTTGATATAATTTGTAGTATCAGCTTAAATTTTTGAAGTGATGAAAATAAAATGAATCTGCAATGCTTATCTAATGGATCGATTTATTGATTTGTTCAACTGGTATGCATGTTCCATACAAACATTTTAATCATTAATATCATAAACGTTTACTTAAGTAAACGTTTAACTGCACAGATAACGATTTATCGTTCACCTGGAAGGTATGTTTTACATTTGTGTATTTAGTCAATATAATAAACCTTTATCGTATTCGTGATGAACAACGCTGTGAAACATGCATTCAAGGTGAACGATAAATCTATCTCCGAGTATTGAATATTTTGGAATTGTATACATAAAGGTAATAACGGCTGGGAGAAAGAAATGCTAATATCGTAACTAAAATTTAATTTGTGAGCACATGAAACGTTTTGTTTTTTGCGCGCGCGTGCGCGTGTGTGTGTAATATTTTTGCTGGAGAAACACGCGAAACCTGATATGTATGTTTTTACACTTTAAGAGTTGATAACTTGCAGTCTAAGACTGAATGGTTGTATCTATTATTGTTCTTCTGTAGTGAAATTTTTTGACGCGGAAATATTTCACATTCAACAATTAACATTTAAAAGTAGATTAAGAAGAATGCATCTTTAGGAAAATCCCGAACATGGTAGACACGAATCACTATATATTGTTGTTGTTGTTTTGGCTTTATCGCTCTTTCTCAGCACATAATACGCTATTCTTGGAATCAGTAGAACTGGTAGAAGAAGAAAAATAGAATCCCCATGTAAGAACCCCCGACACATGTTGAACTACTGGAAAGCTGTATCACCACAATGACCGAGCCTGAGATTCGAACCCACGTGGACTGAAGCAAGATGGCAGTAATCGGTTAATGGCGAGCGCTTTAGACCACTCGTCCATCTGGTTTATCGGAATCGTTTTCTATTAATGTTTTTCTTTTTTTAGAAATGATACTAGCGTCTGGCATTATTAACAACCCAAGTTTCACACATTCTGCAAGGATCTGTGTAATACTTTTACATTTTCCAAGAACAGAAATACCTAAAAATTAGACAGAACTATAACGTGTTTGGTGTAAAAGCGATTAGAACGATTCAACTGTGAGTTATTTGTATTGAGATTTAAAGAAATACTTAATCAAAACGGTAGCAAATAGAAAACATGATAGTGTATCAAATTTGTTTTAAATTTCTGCTTTAAGAATAGAAATTGAAATCCGTGAAGAAATAACCAAGTTTCACTTCCTCTAGGCGCAGACACTCGCTAGATAATGTACATTAGTATTACGAGATAAACCCGTCATATGATCACAGAGGCGCATATTTGTAAATGAACCGCTTCGTTATGTTGATTTCTTTAAAAATATTCTTCCTGGGAGAAAACACATTTTAGATTGAGTCTTGTAGCACAAAGAATAAACTGTTATACATCTATTCGAGTTTGCTTCTTTTGCCAGCGTTATTTTACTCATTGACGTCTTAAAAGTGCAAGCATTATTAATGGATCTACCAATACAGATACCACCACCTTAGAGGACAAAAGAACTGTATTATGTGTCACAATGCTCAACCATGAAAGAATGAAATCTGTATATCGACTCATCATGTTTCACTTTATTTATCATTTAAAGTTAATAAAATCCAGTTATGTATGTTTCCCCAGTTTATGGTTTAAGGCAACTTAACTAGTTACTACTGTGCCCATAAGTTCTGGTTTAAAACAAACTATTCCAGTTTTATTTGATCCTAATCTGGTTCTTAACAAATTAATGCAGTTATGTATGTGCCCATAGGTTCTGTTTTAAAGGAGACTAATCTAGGTTCGGGTTTTAAGCAAACAAGTAGAATTACTTATGTTGCTTTAGGTCTGGTTTAAAATAAACTACTTGAGGTACTTCTACACTTATAGGTCACGTTTCAAGCAAACTAATCTAGTTATTTATGTGCAGGTAGGTTCTGGCTTAAACCAAGCTAATCCGGTAACTTCTGTGTACAGAGGTTCTTGTTTAAACAAATGCATCTAGTTATTTCAGTGGCCGTAGATTCTGGTACTCAAATATTTATCTAGTTACTAATGTGCGAGTAGGTTCTAGGTTAAAGCAAATTACTCTAGTTAGCTATGTGTGTACGTGTTCTTGTTGTAAGCAAACAACTCTGGTTTTGAGTAAACTACTCGAGTTATCTCCGTATCTGTAGGTCTGGTTGAATGCAAACCACTCGAGTTACCTCTGTATCTGTAGATCTGGTTGAAAGCAAACTACTCGAGTTACCTTACCTTTGTAAAAGTGATTACAGTTTGAACCAGATTTAAAATGTTTTTAACAGAACACAGATCCACTAGTCCTTGAAGATGGAGGTAATATATATATGTATATATATATATATATATATATATATATATATATATATATATATATATATATATATATATATATATATATATATATATATATATTACACACAATTAAACCTCCTCCTTCATTGCACATTAGAAACCACATTTATTCGCGCCCTATCTCTGAAATATTGAATATTTTAAAGGTGATTCGTCTCGTTTCTCACTGCTGAGATTTACATTCGAAGTAGATCACCTTACTTGTACCTTGATTTGTCCAGATAATTGGTTTGTACAGTAACTATCATGCCATACGTTACTGTCTAATCTGCTGACAGTTAAATTGACTGAGAGCTTTATCAATGTTATATATAGCCTACCATACCTGCAATGCCAAGAGCCCCTTGAATTAACGGACCATCAGATCGCATGAAGCATAAGACAAATACAAAAATGCGCCTTCTACAAACTCTTGGGCAGACATGTTTCTACTACGTATCCAATTAATGTGAAAATAAAAATAATTGTTTTTGTTTCTTAAAATTTAGATTCAGAAAATGGCCTACAAGAACATATACTGATGAAATTAAATTCTTTCCCGACAGTCTGATGATATCAGCTTTTCAGGACGAATGCATATGGATAAAGTAGTGGCAGTGACCTGTTTCAAGTTATATTAGTGGTGTTATGGGTTTTACGTCATTTTTTAGCGCATGTTATGCTATATATCAGGTGGAGGACTTTGCCCGGATAAACTCTGAGATGAAACACCACCACACGGGAATCTACATTATATGGTAAACGGTCATGTTAGAAACAAAAATCACAGATTATTCCAAACTTAAACGTATCTCATAATAGTTATCGTTGATGATTTCTTCTTCTGGCAAGAAAACTGCGAAGCAAGAAAACTGGAAGTTTATATTCGGCCACATCAATTACCGTAATTGAAAGTACTCCTCTGACATTTTATTATCCATTGATGCAAACATGTATCCCTATTTTGAATCCAGTTAAAACGTTTGGAAAAAATACAAAGTTACCTTAATGGACTTAAATGGATTAACAAAATCAATAGATCTACCCTGATATGCAATATTTTTTCTGGTGTCAAGCGATGTTTCTCTGCACAAACATGAATAAACAAAGAGTTAGTCAAATGTTCTTGTTACATCAGTCTCTTTTTATCATTTATTTTGTGGGACTAAATATTTTATATGAGCGTGGTTTTTTATACCATTTGTCGTCTTATCGGTTAGAAGCTTCTAGAGAATTTTGTCTTCTATCTTGAATAAACTATTCACGTGTATTTAAAGAAGGACTACTGCATAATATATTTGAAAAATTCAAATTCCAGAAAAGTATTGGAATTGTAGTCATTCTTTTGAAAAATACAAATTCCAGAAAAAGTATTGGAATTATAGCCCTTGTTTTAAAAAATACAAATTTCAGAAAAAGTATTGGAATTGTAGTCCATGTAAAGGGCAATTTTCTGACATATAAAGTACTTTCAAACTCGTGGGTATACATAGATAATCAAAGTCAAACTTTCCAATTATTAAAGCGTCTACATCCTATAAAAAGAAATGTGTTTTGAGGAATAAGTTTCTAACTATGGGATTAGTTTGATCGAAGAGACGGATAAATAATAAATACTACAGACTAAATCGAGCTACACGCTTCCATCCTTAGGAGAATGACTTGAAATAAGTTGATACAAGAAAATAAGGGCGTCTCAAAACAACATATACTCAGTTATTAAAAATCTAGTTGATAAAATGATTTCGGGTCGATGTTTGCATAACTTTAAATTACAGTGATAGTTTAACATGAATTAGTGATGGACTAATGGATATTCATTTTATATGATGGATAAAGCTATCGTTTATGGAAATTAATGTGGTAGTAAAAGCGTTCTACTCATCTTTACGTTTAGTTTGAGTGCCTGACTGCAGTGCATGCTATGTACATAATCGGTGACAGTCTATAATATCATTAAGATTGTTTGATTCAAAAACATGTGGTTGTTAAACCCCAGCTGCTTTACGCAACATTTCTTCGTTGCGCATTGCATGTGCTGCAGATACATTGAATAGGGTGTCATACTTTATGAATTTGTTTGAGTTTATATTCTGCATTGATATGTTGGAATCTGTTTGGTATCACATCACATACAGGTTGTATTGTCACGGAATTGTGTATGACTGGTATCAATATGTATATGTAGTCAATAATGTACTAGGGTTTCGCTGCCGCGTACAGCGTCACCGAGGTGGTTTATTAATTATCGGCTCTAGTTATTTCGAAATACTGAGCGTACCTCAGCTCATGCTGCTTTGTTCAAAATGCCTGCAATTTAAACATCTAAGTACCAGCTGCGCATATCGGTCACAGATAGTGTATATTATAGAGCAAATGCTCTGTAAATATCGCATTACAGCCAGTCTTGTCAGAAAGCTCTCGACTTTACGGATGTAAAACCATCAGCTAAAGAGGTAATATAGATTTAAGATTATATTCTTATCGCTATTCGTTTAATATGACAGAATTGTTTCATATATCAAATGTTTTAGTATTTATTCTAAATTCTACAGAGTAAATACCTGGGTTATACACCGTCTTGATATTAGAAATACTATGGTCTGCTTCGAGATAGCTATTTGTTGTAATCGAACATACAAATTGAATTTAATTATACGCTGAATGCATTGAACGTTTTATTGTAAAATGGATAACTAATTCATGAGCGTGCATGCGCAACATATATAAATGTAGAAGTACTTAACCGTGTCATATGTATTAAACGGTTTTGTTGTTTTAATTTTAGCTGCCCGTGTGTGGTGCCGTGTGTATGGTGCCTTGTATATGCTGCCTTTGCGTATGCTGCCTTGTGTATGGATGGGTGCTGCCTTGTATATGCCTTATATATATGGTTGGGTGATGTGAAGTCGTAAAACTCTGTATGATTTCTTGTGACGTATACGCTGTGTCTGGTGAAGTTGGTTCGGAAGAGTGTACTAATGTATTAATAATAAGACCTATTTACAGGATTGAGGTTGTTTCGATTCTACATGTCAATCAGGTAGATTCTAAGAGCAATTAAGTTATTTCCTATTTGATGGGTTAGGCTAAATGAAAAGGTATTCATAACTACAAGACTGAGTACTACAATCTGTCACACCAGCTATATGGCAATATATAGTTGTACAAATTCTTGACGGTGTATATAAGCTAACTGAGAAACCAGTTTTATTACAAATTTGGATTCATTCCAATTTCTGATTCTTGTTACTTATGTAAAATCAGTAGGTAGTCGTGTTTGATGTTGTGTTTAGATAACTTGAGATGAAACAGTTTCTGTTATTATTCATTAGAATTACAAAGTGCTCATTTAACTATAATCTTCTTCCGTGACTACTGTGATTTGTTCAAATGAATTCTGGACAATGCCATTGTGATACGTACAGTCTAAGATCTGAAATTCAATTTGGAACATTCGATTCATTATGACATGCATGGAACCGTTTGGAATTATGTTTATTCAATGTAGCTTATCTCATACACTATTAACGGCAAACTTAAAACTTTGGAATGATCCTTCATTATAACACTTAGGATTTGACCAGTCTCTAGGAATGGCACTCTAATGTGTATCAATAGCATGGCCCTATAATATGTATCAATAGCCCTATAATGTGTATCAATAGCATGGCTTAATAATATGTATAAATGGTATAGCCCTAAAATGCGTATCAATAGCAAGGCCATATACTATGCATCAGTAGCCCTATAATGTGTATCAATTCCATGGCCCTATACTATGCATCAATAGCCATATAATGTGTATCAATTACATGACTCTATACTATGCATCAATAGCCATATATTGTGTATCAATAGCATGACCCTATACTATGCATCAATAGCCATATAATGTGTATCAATAGCATGACCCTATACTATGCATCAATAGCCATATAATGTGTATCAATTACATGACTCTATACTATGCATCAATAGCCATATATTGTGTATCAATAGCATGACCCTATACTATGCATCAATAGCCATATAATGTGTATTAATTACATGGCCCTATAATATGAATCAATAGCCATATAATGTATATCAATAGTATGGCCCTATAATATGCATCAATAGCCCATTATATGTGTATCAATAGACCTATAACGTGTATTAATAGCATGGCCCTATAATATGCATCAATAGCCATATAATGTGTATCAATAGCATGTCCCTATAATATGCATCAATAACCATATAATGTGTATCAATAGCATGGCCATATACTATTCATCAATAGCCCTAAAATGTGTATCAATAGCGTGACTCTATAATATGAATCAATAGCCATACAATGTGTATCAATATCATGGTCATATAATATGCATCAATGGCATGGTCTTATAATATATACCAATAGCATGGTCATATGCTAAGTATCAATAGCATAGCTCTATAATATGTATCAATGGCATGGCCCTATAATGTGTATCAATAGCATGGTCATATAATATGCATATAATATATATCAATGGCATGATCCTTTAATATGTATCAATAGCATGGCCCTATAATATGCATCAAAAGTATAGTCCTATAATATGTATCAATAGCATAGCCCTATAATGTGTATCAATAGCCATGGTAATATATTATGCATATATTATGTATAAATGGCATGGCCCTATAATATGTATCAATAGCATGGCCCTATAATGTGTATCAATAGCATAGCCCTATAATGTGTATCAGTAGCATAGCTCTATGTGTATCGATAATGGTCATATAATATGTATAAATGGCATGGCCCTATAATATGTATCAATAGCATGGCCCTATTATATTCATAAATATCCTGGTCTTATTAGCAGGATGACTCTAAAATGTGAAGATTGTTCCCTTTAATATTGATAAGTCTTGAATTAAAAGCCAATTGTTGTTAGAGAGATAAAGGATAATATCATCATATTCATGATAATATGACATTGTTAAATTTACTACTTTCATGGTTCGGTTTAATGTTACAGAACTCAATTTGTTGCAGGCTATACTTCAGTACATATTATGATACAAATAGTGCATTGCATAGCATGTTTTATGATTTGTCTCATGATGAAGTTGAGAAACCACTGGTGTCATGTTAAATTAAGATATGACCGTTGATGCCCTTTATACCCATCTTACAATGGAAAAATAATGTTAACACTGTATCCATCCATACTTATGTTAAAATTTGCTTGTCTAGAACATAAATTTATATACATATACATACACACACGGGGAAAAGTTCACAACGTGGCAAGGGAAATTTATTATTTATTTCATACATTTTCATAGGGATAACCTACTGAAAATAATTTCATGAAACTTATTTCAGTTATATAGCATAATTAGAGTACCATATCCATGACTTCATTCTCAAGGTCAAGGTAACAGCAAGGGAATATATAAATATATGCTCCATGGCCATGTGCAGTTGAAAGAATGAAGATATTTTCATGTATTTATGTGCTAGGAGCTTCATATAAAGTCAGACATGACAATGTCATACGTTATTCATTTATCGTTAGTTTTACATGTACTTATGAAGTGACCAAAACTGTACAATGTACAATGTCTGCAATCGCCGTATCTATGGAGAGCCAGAAACTGGATGTTTAGGGACCAACCATTTATCTGGACAAGAGAGGGCATCATAGATGTTCTTTCAAAGAAAACAAAGCTTTCATTTATCTCAAGATAATTCATTCTTTTCACTCTGTTATGTATATTTAATTTGCTTGAATTTGCTTTATTTGGTAGTTTGTTTTATTTTATTTCATTACCAGTTAAGTAACACTGTATGTTAGACTTGACTTTGTCCAAAGTTGAGTCCATTTCTGCTTATCCGAAATTTACTTTTTTATTGTATTCATTGTAAACAGCTGCTAAACCATAGCTAACTTATTCTCTATGTATACGAGTTTAAAATCAGTAATATTATTAATAGAAAAAATAAATTTGCTCTTTGGGGTCCCTGTTTCGAAATTTCATAACTGAATTATACATAATACATGTTATCGTTTTGTAAACGTCGGGTTCATTATAGAATGTTATTTTTCTTTTAAGTACTGGTTCTTGATAGCAAATGCTTATTGTGACCTGAGGTCAAGTACAGAACTTTAGAGTATATAGTAAGAGGATGTTATCAGTTGCTTTAAGATTTAGCACCTTGTAATTGTATTTTATGTTATATCCAGTATTTGGGCTTGAAATTGTATTTCTTCAAATTATTGAATTCAAGTGGCTATTTTCTCTGAAAATTCAAAGTGCTCGAATATAATTATACTGTGTTTAAGCCTGATTTCCTTTATAATTTTTCAACTACACATTTTAATCGCCACTAAATGGATACATACATACATACTCTTTCTATTTAACATTGCTAGATAATTAGTTTAAAAGAAAACGGTGGATCAGCGAGAACCTAGAGATTGGGATTTGCCATAGTGTGATCCAGACAACGTAGGCGTACGACACAGGTAGTCGTTATTTCCATGTGTTTTATAACTCTAGTAATTGTGAAATAAACATAAACTGATGAGTTGGCCACACATATATAAGAACGGCACATTTTCGTCAAATGCCATCTGCCATATCAGAGATGCAAGACGAGATGGGCATGCCAAGAACAAACATCGGTCTATCCTGGAGTGAGTATCCAGACAATGAAAGCCGTTTCAGGGCAAATCAGATATTTATGTAATACTTAAGAGTATTAACATCGTAAATTACCGCGTTAGTGAAGCAAAAAACTTAATATTGAAAATCTTTAATACATTTGTTAAATTTCATCTTAATGTGAGGGAATTTTGTGGAATAGTTTTCTTTTCCTATTATCTGCTTGTATGGTTAAATGGTCTCAGATGTTTCAATAATTGCAATGAAAGCAAATTTTGTTAAAGGGCAAAATAAATGGAATCATCACTACGTTATACGTTCATATTTAGAATTATGAGATCCGAATCTAACTTTTTCCACATTGCATTTCCTATTAATTGCTTCAGATTTGCAGATGTAAAGCAATGCCAAGATTTGAAGAAGAATAAACAAATACCCAAATGAAATTACTCGCCAAATCCAACAACTATTATTTAGGACAGTTAGATTTTCGGTTTTTGAATCATTTAATTCGGATATTTTCTCACATGAATAAATAATAATCTACGATGTCTTCGTTTAAAATTCCGTACCTCATGAAAACTGATAGATTTAGAAAAGGTTTTTGAATATTCATGAAACGAAAAAGAATGCTTTATATAAAAGATGCGTCATAAATGGACAATTTCCAGAATTGCGAAGAATAATGACAGAATATGCTTTAAAATGACGTCACACATGTTATTCACCTAACATAACTTCATGAATGACGCCAAACGTACTGGTTGCTAAAATCAATGTGGACATGGTCCCTCCGATAAAAGACTCCATGGAGTCCGGGCTTTAATCTCAATGCTAAAACAGGAAATGTGGGCATAGTCCCTCTATCAATCACTCAATTGAGTCTTGTCTTTAATATCAATGTTAAAACAGGAATGTGGGCATGTTCTCTCTGACAAATTACTCCTCTTAGTCTGGTCTTTAATATCAATGCTAAAACAGTAATGGGAACATGTTCTCAATAATAAAGTTTTCCTCTTAGTCTGCTCTTTAATATCAATGCTACAACAGGAATGTGGGCATGTTCTCACTGATAAAATTTACTCCTCTCAGTCTGGTCTATAATATATTGGTTTTGGATTTGGGACCCGCGATCGATATACGCTTTTTCTTATATAGTGTTCACTTAGGCTAAGTCAACATGCGAGAAACTAATGTAGCACTTCCCAAATCACAGCCACTGTGAATGTTAACGATAACCCAATGCATTTGGTTGAAGAGAAAACTAATATTGATACTTGACTTGTGTCATTACTAGATAGGAACATTTACGTCTTGCTGAAGCCAATGTTCAATCATTTGTAAGATTGTTTTCTACGGCTTATGAAGACAAAAGGAATGCTAGCGCAGATATCTTGAATCTGATACTGACTTCTCACTCAGAAAATTAGCTAAATTAAATCAGAATATAGGTTTGATGTTTCAAACAAGAGACACGGCGTCTAATGTGATAACAACACAATCCCCTTTGGTGAGATAAATAATCCTATGTGGTAATTTGTTTTATAAAAAATATACCATTTGCGACGCTTTAGATTCTCAAATACCGAAACTTACCTTGAGTTATACAGGGAGTATAAGTCAGCGTTTAAATCAATAATTGTACTCAGAGAAAGATACACTATGGAGTCCCAAATGAGTGCATTAACTCTAGCGAGGAGAACGTATCGACACCTATAGTATCTATTGAAACAGGAAACGCAATATTCTCAAAATGAAGTGAAGACCACGAAACTTCTGTCATCTGTTGAAACAAGAAACGTAATATTATCAACAAGCAGTGAAACCCTTCACAATTGTGTCATCTATTGAAACAAAAAGGCACTATTCTCAATAAGGAGTGGAACTCATCTCCAAAAACATGGCACGAATACTTTAGATCTTTATGAAGATATATGGGTTAGATGACTCTGATGATGTAGTTAGCGAAGAACTTCTTCCCCTACATGATGATGACTTAAATACTCATGTGACAAATTAAAAAGACTACCAAAAGGTTAAAATTAAAAGCAAAACACTTGGAATTGATATGGCATCTACTCGTTTTTTATATTTGCTGTTCAGGAACGCTCTATTTAACAAAATCTTTGAATCAGCCGTGTCCGAGCATTTTATGGTTTAACTAATTCGAATTTAATTTAGGCACTAGACAAGGCTGTGTTGTTGGCCCTATCATGTTTTCCCTTTTTGGTGACGATGTAATGAAAAAGATTAAGCTCGAATGCAATAGAGATGTATTTATCTAAGAAGGTATTGATGATAAGTTTCCAATGCTTTACGCTGATCATATTGCTAACTGTGCTGTTACAGTAATTCACAACAACAACAAAATACATGTTACTCAATGTTACGGTGATAAAACTGGTATGATATTGAATCTCAATAAAACTGACATCGTTGTCTTCAGAAATGGGAGATATCTCAAGCTGAAGGTGAATATTTTTCCTCTTAGTCTGGTCTTTAATATCAATGCTAAAACAGGAATGTGGGCATGTTCTCACCGATAAATTTGAGTGAGTGCCAAACATCAATTATATTGACTTAGTTTTCACCTAGATAGTTTGGACAAAATAAAAGCAGTTACTATCTGCTGTAATTTAATTGTATGGAATCTGAATTGTCAGAAACGATTTCGCTATTTTAGTATAGAGAATGTTTTTAATGTTTGATTTTATTATAAAACCAATTGGTTGCTATGGGTTGGACATTTGGGATATGAATTTAGTATATATCTTGAAATTGTGTAATACAACATTTGCAGACAGTACGTAGTAGGTGTTCCTTAAACTGCCAAAACTGGCAAAGCGATATTAACAATTCACACAATTGTATGTATATTAATTAGTATGTATAAAACTGAATTAGGATATGGAAAATATATCGTATTGGTTATCCTATTTACTTAAGATGTTACTTTACAAATTCAGGTGTCCAGCGCACTTGCTCAAATTAGAGACAGGTAAGAATGTGACTTATGCCTGAACAAATAATGTTTACTTGGTAGAAGATGAATTCCATTTTGTTGGTGTTTGTCCGTCCTACTAACATTTAAGAGAAAATACTTTAATGAAGTTTATTATCTCTATCCGTCCGTAGAAAAAAGGTATCCCTCATGAGTTATAGCAATATATTAATTATACAAATAGCTTTCTTACTAATTCAATTTGACTTTTCAACTTAGACAATCTTTGATAACTCGTGCAAATGATGAATGATACACTTAGTTTGTTGAAGCAACTTGTTAATATCATTTATGGAGTATTTATAGGAAATTGTGTATGTATACGCATGTTGAACACCATATTTAATTTCTGTACACCAAAATGCACATTATATTAACTAAACTGTATTTTGTAAAAAGGTACGGTGCCTAAATTACTGACTCAAGCAACCCTTTTAATGTTTGGAATTAAGGCCTCCGTGAATGCAATCTCTTTTAAGGATATTTCAATTAAACTTATAATATGATGACTCCTGCTTGCAAAGATAACAAGAGAAATCAACGACAGCGTAGAGGAAACAGCTGTTATGCCCTGATTTATTACAGACTTATCGTGGAAAATATTACAACAATTGATTCGAAGTCTGACTCTTTTGTGTGGAAAAGAAACTGTATGTTTGTGCTTACCTTTTATTTATTATTTTAACCGAGACTGTTTAAAAATATTAGGCTAGGCAAACTAAATACGGTATATACAATAGATAAAGCCTATTGATTAATGTTATAAATTGTAGTTAACAGCCAGTGTATAATGTACATAGCAAATCAAAAAATGTTGATGGGCGTCAAATGTACCGGATGGTGAAAACAAAGATTTTGTGCGGATAAATCATTGCGGGGTCATACTGTTTACTTTATTACTCAATCTACAATTCGTGAATATTTAAAAAATAAAATAAAATCTTTGTATTATGTTTCTTCACATTGAAATGAAACACATTTTATTGTTTGAAAATATCTCCCGAAACTTCATGATTTGGTTGTTAATTATCAGCTTAAAAGGAGAAAACATTCTTCATTTTTTATACCACATTTCTTTTAAAACGTTTAACTGCGCGAGAAAGAAATCACGTGTACAAGAAAGTTAAAGAGAAAAAAGGAGAAAAAAAGTAAAACGATATATTGCAAGCACCTGGTTTGGGTTAATAGATAAACTCTTCTCATTAATCTTGGAATTCTGCCAGAGATTAGATGTAGGCGTTGAGTTTTCATAACATGTATTGATGTGGATTTGTATTAAAGTTATTCTGTGCTTTACCACTTTTCGTGAAGGAACTTAATCAGGCAACGGTTACACTATTATGAAACTGAATATTTACAAAATAGTAAAAGTCTAAAATATAACTGCTTACAAGCAACAACAAAAAAAAGAAAATGTGCAAGAAATAGTCATGCACCACTAATATCAAAACCGGCACAAACAAAACCGAAATCATCAATAAAAACAAACGAAGAAAATAAACAAAAACTAAGAAGTAAAAAACACTCTCACTGTAACAATTCACAACAGAACACTTTTGACGGTGATATAAATACAATGTTTAATATTGAATGACTTTGATGAGCAATTTAATTATGAATAAGTGCATATTTAATCAAAATACTGGATGTTTAACATCATAACGCACACATGTAATGAAGAAAAATACAAACAAATTAATCTACAAAAGATAAACACAAGGTGTGAATGATACACATTGACTAAACAATGGAAAGATGGATATAGTTTACTCAGCTAGCGAATAATGTAGAAGTTTACTCATGTAGTAAGATGAATTCACTCACAGTGAAATTATGCAAATGAAAAAGGACAGATATATAACTTATCTTTACAGTCCCTAAACATACAATGGGTTTTACGAACCCCGAAAAGTTCAGCTTTACTGCTGCTACGAATAATTCCTGTGGTTGGCTTTACAGCTTGCACCACGTAGACCTCAATCCATCCAATACTTGGAGCGCTTGGGTTCCCTCTAGCCACGCTGGCCATCCCATACGGCTCTACACTTTCCAGATGCTCTTGACACTAGACTCTGAACAGCACTGGACAACACCGAACACTCCATTTACTGGACATTACCGGATAATGTACATTTCCGACACTCCATATACTGGACGAATTTAATAAATATATAAAAAGGGCTTATACAAACAATTCCGTGACACTCACGATAAGCTAGTCATGAATTCGATATGACCCAACAAATCCAGATTTATTTAAAATATTGCCTTTATATCTTGAAGCAAATGATCTTGCCCGACGAGTTATGCACTAATTCCTTTTTTGTATAATGATCTTGCCCGACGAGTTATGCACTAATTCATTTTTAGTATAATGATCTTGCCCGACGAGTTATGCACTAATTCCTTATTAGTATAATGATTTTGTCCGACGAGTTATAAGCGTGATCTTTACCATGAAGACGCCCTTTTATATTTGCATGAAATGAGCAAGATTATGTGATAACCTGTACAGGTTGCCAGACACCTGATCAAATGTTACTGGATACGAAGCTCACCTGCATTTCCAGATATGCACAGAGACGATAGTCATGCCTGTGTATCACATCATGCGAAGAACTGAACTGTATGCAGCACAAGTCGAATCCAACAACACAGAGTATTAACTGAGATTTGCTGTCGCATAATGCGCAGGCAGACCTGAGTCGTTTCAGTTTTTAGACGTAATCAGTAGGACTAATAACATAGATCCTTATTGTCTGGCACATTATGTGATGGCATATCAGGTCTTAATGTTGTTTGCAGTTGGATCTGACTTATATGTGAGTGTGGACAACGTATAGTGTGTCTAAATTAGTGTTTAAAGCTAATACTGTATTAAAGAAACCAGGCGAATTTATTGATTTACTTCATATATATGTATTCCAAACTAACAAATACAATATGACACTTTGATTAGCCGGATCACTCATATTCCTCTCTCTCTCTCTCTCTCTCTCTCTCTCTCTCTCTCTCTCTCTCTCTCTCTCTCTGTTCATTAACTGCTTATGCAGTGAAAAAGCTAACATGGAGAACTTTTCGTCCAACTCTAATTGTTTCGTTAACATGGTAGTAAAATATCCTTAAACAATACAAATTCTTTGCTGTTACGTCGTCAATATCGCTCCTATGCCGCCAGGCCAACACCTTTTATATTTGCAGTTATAGCATATTCTTTTTGTAGCCTCATGGTTTGCGTTTTTAAAAAGATGCGCTGGACATTTCATTCTCTTGTATGTTTGTACTCTCCTGTGTTTGCGTATTCACTATCCAAATCTTACTTTAATCCGCAATAATTTATTCGTTCTAAAGATTTGTATTACTCGTTTATAACTCGTAAGAAATAAATGTTTCTCAAGAAAATCGTTATTATGCTCTTTTTTATAGTGCACTATTTAATATTGTCTTTTTTATATTTTATAGCCAAAATGGAGTCCTCTCCAGTCTTGGTTGCATCACTCATGAAATACCTTTTGTTTTGACAAGTATATCTGTTATAAAATATATTTAAAAAATTAATAGAAAATAACACCGGCACTTCATATAATATGCATTAAACGTAAACCCGTCGTCATAGATGAGGAATGTTGAGAAGAAATTCATTCTTGACATTTTATCTGTACTTGGGGGAAAAACACTGTTTTTCTTCATAATTATTCTCAGATTTCATCGTATTTCTCATATGGAGAGTTCATCTAACATAAGTAATTTTGTAACTAAAACACTAAAATACAGAAATCTGATTAGATGCTCAATGTAAATCATTAGGACGCATTTTCGTGATAACGTGAATATTTCCATGCTATGTGTGAGACTGAAATAGGAACGAAGATGAAGAGCGATGCTAGGTAACTCTCGCACAAGTTATAATGAGCACAGTATTAATTTACATTAATTACACATTTTCACCAACCCTTGTAACAAACGTTTAGACTGGTTAAATTTAATTAATTAATTAAATGACTCAGGAAATAGACTTTACTAGTTCTCAAGTCCAGAAGGGATCTACTTATGTACTCAATCGGTCTTCTTGTATGCTATGCTATGATCATATTTCAAATTAAGTGTTGCTGTAGTTAATACAGATTTGTTGCTATTTAAATAAATATAATGTAATCAAAAGAATTAAACTCGATCTGTTTAGGATTAGTTAGGACTGGGAGCATGGATAAAGATTACACAATGAGCCTGAATGGCCGACTCTATTGTCGTACATACAGAGTGGAAGAGATTTCCAAACTTCATCAATTGATCAATCCTACAATATTTGACGTTCAATTATTGATAGCTTTGGGATTCCTTTCAGTCTAAAGTGAATTTAAACATTGATCTAGTCTATATCTGTTCCAGGACTGGCTTTTATTAATGGTCATCTTAGTTCATTATTGTCCCATCTGAAAACTATAATTTGTAACACGTCGAAAACGAACCTGTCAACAACAAACAGAAACGTTTAATGATTAATGTTAGTACATACGCATTATAGTTGAAGATTGTTTTCATAATGATAACCATGGTTACATCTAGGTATATTCCATTAAGTGTCTAATTACAAGTAGTGCTATCTTCATCGTGTATTATTCTGACAAGTGAGATTAACGGGAAATGTACTTAAACGAATTATTTTGTTTTCACAGTTACATTAAAAAGTCGACATTTTCATAACAAAACTGCAGGCATAAGAAAGTTTGAAAGAAAACGTAAACTGTGTGAAAGTAATAAGCCAATGATCGTTCAGTCTGTGCATTATTAAAAAAAATAACGATTTAATTTCTTATAAAAAGGTGCGAAAACTCATTTCTCCTTTGTTATATTCGCGTTATTTCGTCTCACCATTAGTTTAAAATGAAAACGTAATTTGGCGTTAAACTTGTATTAATGTGACTATGACATAAATTGTATATCGTTTCAGAGTGATAAGTTAAAATTTTGTGTAATTTAAGTTTTCCTTTCTTCGCTTGAACTATGGAGAATAAAACCAAGGAATGTTCGAACCGTCAACTACTGATGCCGCAATGTTTGAAGTTGTTACCTAAACGCATGGCAATGACAGTATAAGTAAAAAGAAAGAAAATATAATGTTATGAAAAAATAAAACAATGAGAATGACAATTATATCGACTTCATTTCAAAACTGTTTCTAAGGTCAAGAAGGACAGGTAAATTTCCTTTCCACCATGATTGAGTCAGTAGTTGTCTCTAATATGTATCATAAATATACGTCATATGTTGGTCCAATATTCAATCAGCTTATTGTATCTTCCATTGATTGTTTTTAAGACTTTTTCTTATCGTACACATCCATGTAATGATTCTGATGAAACTTTAAAACATTTTATATCTCAAAACAGCAGATATACGACCTCTTGTTGTGTACTCTCCTTTATCGGGCAGAATAACCAATTACGACACGCAATTAGTAGATCAGAGGAATCTATAATTCATTAACAACAAAAAAACTATATCGTTCAAGTATCTAGCGTAATGGTTTCTATGGGGCAGAGTTTATCGATGAAATACAAACGTGTCTTCACTGGTTTCAGATATACGTCAATATTAGAGAATTGTTTTGAGAACTGAAAGCCACTTTGCTGTAAGTATTCACTCAATGTGTAGTCGCTTTTCAAGCTACATACATCAGGCAAGATGTATAGCTATAGGTTTGTAATATTTCTTATCAGGAAATAAATAACTGAACAACATTTAAATTATTGTTTTGAAATCTTGTCAAAACACTCAAGAATGGCTCGTGACTACGTATTTAGTTCTTATACGGTCTGACTCAATATTAACAATAAAATCGCTTGCTAGACTGCTTCAAAGACTTGATTAAAATGCATATTTTAATACCAAATCTTTGGTTATGTCCTCAGTTACCATCCTTTATAGTTAATTTCGGTTAAAGTCTAAGGAGATCAACTACATTACAGTGTGGACTTTATAGCCACAAAGGCTTGATTAAAATGCTTTTTTAAATACCAAATCTTTAGAAGACCAACTATATGACAGTGTGGACATTTGAGGCAGCTTTCTGTCTTTTTTCTTTGGCACTTCTAACCTTAATCGTTCTTCGAAAACGAGATATACTAGCGGACTGACACAGGGGTCCAAGAATACTTTTTCGCCCTGCTCAACCTTTGCGCAAATAAACATAAGCATAGCCAGTACAAAAGTAACGTCATGCTAGTGGTAAAGTTCCCATGTCCGATAAAAGAAAAAATAACCTATTTCTTTTTACAACAAACATCAATGAGCTGCTTTGAATTGCATCATATCTTTGAAACGTTGAAGCCATGTCCATATTTTTTCATAGTCCTATCACAAACTGCTTTAATGGCCGAGAGATCAAGCATTATATAAAATTTAAACAACGCAAAATGTTTAATATTGTATATTTTATTGCCTATCAAAGAACAGTCTCTAGAACATTAGGGGTGGGTGGGTGTTTGTGAAAGCACACAGTTCTACATAAACTGTATTGTTTTGTTTACATATCACCATGGTAGATGCAGTGTCATTGATAAACGATGGGTCATGACGACTGAATGTTGACCCATAGTCATGTTTGATTCCAAAGACTTTAAAAATAAAATATAAAAAGCCTGATAGTATTGATAATTGTATGGTGTCGTGATCTTTACTCTTCGGGAGAGTTCGCACATGACTAAAAACTGACAGCTTCCGTCCATTATTCCGTACATCAATTAAACAAAATGTTACCAGATTGGAAATAAGCTTCGACGGTAATTTAGAAACATTAATACCCTCAAGGGAAATGCATAGTGCTTGATTAAATTCGACTCCTCAACAGAACACGCTGTTGAAACAAAACAGCCGCCAAGTTAGATATTGCTTTAAGTATGACTGTTTGAAGAAGTGGTAACGCAGAACACACACACACACACACACACATTATATATATATATATATATATATATATATATATATATATATATATATATATATATATATATATATATTGATATTTTGAAAGGATAAACCTGGTGTAAACCTATCTCACTGTATGGACATTCGTTGCGCTTCTGAGTTCCGCATATTTGCCGATTCCAAATGTCAAATGTACCCTTCTGATTTTCCTCACAGGTAATCTTGTTATGGAAAGTTACATGTATACTTCCTAGGGTAGCTATAAATATAAATATCCACCAGTTTTCTTTATTGTGATATATGAATCATCGGGTCAATTGGGGTTTTTAATTGGGTTTTCATAGTACATTGCTAGGCTTACTTTTGATGTTCATTGAGGGAGCCGATGTAGCTCAGTTGATAGTGTCGGACTAAAATATCCAATGGTCGGGGTTCGATAACCGCCCTGACCATCCCAGACCGGTTTCTGTGATGTGTCATAGAGAAAGGCACTTAACTCTCATTTCCTGAGCATGCTAATAATAGCTAATAATGTTTTCAAGTGTCGTTAAAACCAACAAAAATATAAAATCAGCAGAATCAAAATACTGACGCGCTTCACATGCAAGAATGCTATATTTGCACATCCTGAATTTCAGATTAAAATTATAGAAAATAACGCTATGTTTTGATTTTGATCTTTCAAACTTATATAAGTGCATCTTCAAAGAAAAACACTGCAAGACTGACAATTCAAGGACAGACAAAGTTAGTGTATTTTCTGCTTTTTCAAATACATTTCGTAATCAATATATGCAGTTATTTTCAAAACGCTATCTGCTTCAGGCAGCATATATTTTTGCTTATAGCGATGAAAAAGTCGAAGCATGTGAACGACATGCAATGAACACTTCGTGACTCTCGCTACATTGTTAGAGTTGCAAAGCAACGAAGAACGTGCCCACTTTCAAGCACAAGTGCTCGACGAAAGCTTGATGTTGAGAAAAAGAAAACAATACTCTGAAGGAAACAAGTGGTAAAAACTTACTTTCTACCACTGTTCTGTAATTAAAGAAGGAATGAATCGTAGATTCGCAAAAATGATACATGAAGCTCTTTTCACAGGTTGTCACATGAGCGTATACTTCTTTCAAAACTCAAACGGGTCATGGAGGTAATCAAAGGTATTTTTGTTAACTCTGTATGATATTTTCCTTCAGATTATTGGCTTGTGTTTCTTCTCAACATCAAGCTTACCTCAAGCACCTGTGCTTTCAAAGTTGCTAACAAAAACCTGGGGCGGAACAACAATAAAACTGAAGAAGGTGTCATTATCTTCTTAACGTAATGAATAACAGCTACGCATCTTGCGTCGGCAGATGAGGGCCTATGTTGGTTGCCAATTGGTACTTGAAGACTAACATACAAAATAGATATAGGAAACAAATGTAACCCTGTATTAATTAACAAGCACTCATCTAACCATTCCTATTAGATGATGAACTTTAAAACTACTAATGAATGGAAAAGCTTTCTAGTAGACAGATAGTTGCTAGGATTTTATTTTCCTCGATCTTTTTGAAACAAATTAGTTTCATTTGGAATCTCATGAATCAGTTAGTTCTGTCAAAATTTTGTTTTCGACAATCAACTGGCAATACAGTTTAATCATCAGTCGGGTTCTCAATCACAATTATATCACTAAACCATTTGATATGTATTTCTAATTTAGTTTATCAAAACATCAAGAAGTATCGAACAGCACATAAACGTTATAAGCTTCAACGATTGATCAGATTTGTTGATGCTGCATATTTGAGACCAGTTTAGCTATTATGCTCTGAAGAAATCTCTTTTCAACTGGAAACGCGATAAACTAAAATGGTCAATGCATTTTATTATTGGTAATGTGGCTAACATGAAATGGTTGTGCAAGTGTCCAACACTGCATTAATATAATGTTTTAGGTCACAAAATACAAAAAAAAATCAATTTGGTGAAAATTCAAGGTGAATGAGAGATCAATGACGTATTTTATTGGTAGTAATCTTCATGACTACATTCTGTTTGCAAGCATTCCCCACCTTTTCTAGGAAAGGTCAAGGAGAGTCAAAAACGGAAATCAACTGATATATTTTGGTCTGACCTATTTGTTTGGCTTGATCACTAATGCTATCATAATAACATTGGAAACTTTAAATAATTTACATTCTGTGCATGCCATTGTACAAGGCAGTAACACACTGCTAGAGAAGCCATGACAGGCTCACCAGAAATGTACAAACACTATACAAATATAAATGCATTCTAATCTACAAAGGTCTTTTTATAGATTTCGAAATGTCTCATTATTTCTAGACTTGCAACCGAATTCAAATGAAAAATGGCATATAAAAAAACAAAGACATTAGATTAATTTAAATATCCATTCGGTCATCATGACTCATCCGATCCTAACGGGGGTGGCGGTGGGATGGTGGCCGAGTAGAATAAGGCGCTCTCCTCTACAAAGCACTCATCTCACCTCTGAGTGAATTTGAATTATATTCTGTGGTTCTTCTTGGACTAAGGTGGATTCTTCCCCCCAAAGATACTGTTCGCCATATATAGATCATCATTCGCTGAAACGTGGCATTACAGCCCAGATAACTGAAACCAGTCTTTAATGTTTGATATATGCTATATGTTTCCAGCATGCTAAAATAGACTATCACAGACTGGGCATCAGCCAATTAGACAATGACGTACTGCAAAACGGATGTCGCTGGCTTTTTGTGATAGCCACTAGGATGAAGGATGGAAGCTTGTCGTCGTAGCAGCTCGGACAGCTTGATGGATATCGCTATACAACATTTCACAATTTAAATTGTCATAATTTTGGTATTTATGTTTAATAAATCTCTGTAAATTTCGAATATATATTATATTTAGAAATATTATTTGCTATAATAAAATATGAAATGTTGTAAAATTTGATATAAAATAATATCCTTGTGAGAATTCGGAAGAATAACTTCTTTCACGATCCATCGTCTAGGTTTGTGAATCTGCGGAAGAATCTCAAAAGTGTTCTGACCAAGGTCTGAAAGAACAGATATGTGTACGTGCAGTTTACAGTTGAATTCGACTTATAAGCGAATACAGACGGTAGGAGAAGCACCTGTAAATCTTAGAAAACTAAATAATTCCTTACGTAAAGATGTTTAGCTGTTGTATAAATGCTTCCAATATTTGTATCCATACATCATAAAATTGATGTAAAAGTCGATGCTCATTCAAAATTCATTTGTTAAGAAAGAGTAAAGTAGTTACGCACTTTGCACAGTCTTCAATTAGCAAGGAAAGACAAGAGGTACATATCAGATGATGACCATGTCTTCGCATTTGAATGTTGCATTTAACTAGTTAAGAAAAAAAGAGGAAAAGCATTAAACTTTTGCGATAACTAAAACAACAGAGCGCAAAGATGTTTTCAAGAACCACTTGCAAATATTAAGTCAGTTTGCAAGATGTATTGTGAATGATGAAACGTTGTGGTATGCATAAGACAAAACTATAATTAAAATTTGTTGACATTTTAAGCAATGTAATTTATGCTGACAAGTCAAGGGAAAATAGAAACTGCAATGGCTTCATTATCGAAATCGATGTAATCAATCGCGAACCAAATTTCACCAGGTAATCAAACACTGATTTCCTTATTGATTTAGTTTATCATCCAGAGATCAGTTAATTCAGCTCGTTTCATATTTATAATGTTTAATGCTAGTGTTCGTTTACAAACAGTCATGCACGTCGACTATTGACCTTAAAGACAGGTATTATTTACGTAAAGAATGCATTCACTGGAGAATTACACAAGGTATTGTTTTCACTACGGTCGATATACGTCAAAAATACTACTAAGAACAACATTTACTTATCATTCTGACATTTTCTTGATCTCGTAGTTAAGAGCACTCATCATTTAGGAGAACCATGTTCAAATACCACAAGGCGCATATTCATTTATAATGTTTCAGTTTTTTTTCCCCTTGTTCTGCTGAGCTTAATTAGGGAGGAAGGAGATCTATGTTACCAATGTTATTTTGGAGCAGAGATCATAAACAAAACAACAGTACATAAACTGTATAAAAAAACACTGATGTTCTCGTTTGGGATGCCGTAATAAATCTGTTACTTTAGACTGTTATTCATGATGTTGGCAAAAAAGTCTGAGTAAAGAATTAAAAAAAGAAAATTTGCTTGGGTATATGTCATATCTTGGATTAAAAGGTGTTTTCACGTATGGCTTTAACACCTGCACAGATACTGAGTTGTCCAGCGTCTCGACTAAATATATCCGTTATTCACTTTATGCAAGCAAATACCGTCTATACAACAGTATACTTGATAACGTCTATACAATAGTATACTTGATAACGTCTATGCAATAGTATACTTGATAACGTCTATACAATAGTATACTTGATAACGTCTATACAATAGTATACTTGATAACGTCTATACAATAGTATACATGATAACGTCTATACAATAGTATACTTGATAGATGAAGGCAGCTTTTTTAGCTGCATTATACTCGTATTCTAAGTTTGGATCGAGCTCAGTGATTAACGCACGTTGACGCTTCGTACCGCTCGTTGGATCTGTAATTTTTTTGTACTGTCGCGTCCATACACAAGAGAAAAGCGAAATAGTACAATACCTAACAAACATTCGCAAATACGCAATGTCTGAGCGTTCTAAATACGGCTTCGGTGCAACTGAAGCTACTAAATGAACGATCAGTACCCCTAACAATGTAAGTACTCCAGATAATAAAACCGACTCAGCAATGTCCGTAGATAACAAGATACAATGATAGTACCGATAGCTAACAAAATACAATTTCGTTCATTAGATAGCACGATACCATGTCATTAGATAACAAGAAACAGTGATGGTAGATAACAAAATACAATGTCAGTGGATAATAATATACAATGCTAGTAGATAACAAGATACAATGATAGTAGATAACAAAATACAATGTCAGTGGATAATAATATACAATGTTAGTATATAACAAGATAAAATGATGGAAAATAACACAATACAATGCCAGTATATAACAAGATACAATGTATGTAGCTAGAAAGATAAAATGATTCACTCCATTGTTTTACGTTTACAAAGACCAAGCTCGTAAAGGTGAAATGAGGCATGCAATATAAACTATACCATGAGTTATTAATCCCATTTGCTTTATTGTCTTTGTGTAGGAAACAGATCATTAGGAATACCTCTAGTCAATTATATTATTACCCATTTATCGGGCTCAAGCACGTGAATCTTAACATGTATTGATCGTAAACTTGGGAGTGAAAACAATTAAATGCAAGTGAATTCAGAAGAACGAATGCCTTGCAATGCGCATGTCAATATAAGCCATAAAACAAAACGGATAAAATAAATGAATCGTCCAACCCCACAAAACGATGTTTTCACATACAGTTGCTTAACCTGTACTCATGAAATCGATGCAATATTCAATCTGAAGGCATTATGAAAAACTTGTCCAAAATTGGACATGTCGTGTACTCATGAGGAAACGAACTATTATCCTCAGGAATATTCACCAAGTCTGTCTATTGATCTATTGATAAATATCCTGTATAAAGGAATACTTTTACAATACTTAATTTTTCAGTTTTCCTGTTTGATGGATGTTATAGACAGTATAATCCGATTTGTCATAAGAAAAGAGATAGCAAATTCAAAAATATGCCTCTGCCTTTGTTGATTTTTTTTATAAGGCAGAAGAAATGACGTATTACGCTTGGAAGGACAACATGTACATACTATTATCATGACGACTGATTGCATGTCACTGCTACAAGGCACTGTTCCACCTCTTTCTGCATCCGTTCTTATCTGATGCGTGTTTCTTATCGTAACCAGACATAAGAACCTAAATCACTGATCATATGTTTTGGTGATCTAAACATGAATCCGTTGATTTTGGCTTAACCAATGTAACCAGCAAACCAAAAAAATAACAAACTCTTAAACTCACTTTCCAGTCACTGCGCCAATACATTCCTCTTTGCCAAGACATTTCTCAGCGCGGTTCTGTGTTAACAAAAATTATTATATTATGAAATCGCTCTTAATCACAAGTGACGCTTGTCATCAAATTACGATATGATGTTTAAAGACTTGTTCAAATAGCGCACGTTTTTTTTCATTTTCTATTATATTAACTAGTATGTGTACAAAAGAATAATATCAAATTTATTCTACAGATATTTGCATCACAGAACGAATTGTGAGGTCATATAAATCACAAGTGGCTGCTCACGGTCAGAATCAGGGTCAGCATTATGTGGTAACGAAAGAAAGAGTTAGGTCAACTGATTTTGTGGAAAAAAATCTCATCTCCAGTGAATAAATTTACATTTAAAAAAGCATGTAATGAAATATAAAAAGATCAAAACTGACAAAAACACGTAATTAAAAAAAAAATATATGTATAAGTCGGATATACGAAACAGTATAATTTGCAAAAAATGCAAATTCCCTGGTCTCACTTAAAACTTTATAAACACCAAAAGTGGCTGTTGAAAAAGGGTGTATGCGTCAAGCAAACACTTAATGCTTTTGGGGTGTCAGCTTTGTTCTTGGGTGAATGGTATAGAGCAATATGTATGGGACGAGAAATCAATATATTACCATAAAATATGACTATATTCAAGAATGAATAGACATTTATGACAAGCGTACCATATCGTTTGTCAAAAATATTGGATTGTCAGAGCGAGCAATGTTTTCTTCTAATGGTTTACTGTGTTTAAAAAGTGATTTTTTTGGTCCTAGGTTTGACCACACTTAGTGGAAGGTTGACTCAACACAGAAACGTCATAGTTAAACGAATCTCGGAATTTCAAAATAAACGTTTATCCCTTCATGAAACAAATGGCGCTGTTCATTGATGAAACATATAAAAGTCTGATGAAAAATAGATTCACCTTCGATATATCAACTTCAGGCAAACGTTTCCGATTAGGCTTTGATTTCTCACCGTCACTCCAGATTCAGACTGAAGGAGAAAACGTGTATTCTGACGCAAAATGTAAACTCCAAAAGGAAATATCATCACGTCGTAGCATGACATAAATCTATCTTGAACCAGAGAAATCTTGTTTAGCTGAGAATTTTCAAATCTCAAAGATAATGTACACATCGATGCGCATAACTACGGATGTGCTATAATAATTCGAGTAAAGCAGAAATACAACAATTGATTGCAATGATAGTTCAATCCCCGATCTCGAAAACATTTGTAAATACTCGTCCGGAGAATAGTACTTGCATTCGATTCGAATCTGTGTAATTTCGATACTACAAGCAGTGAAACCCGTAAGGATCGAATCTAAGTGGATAAGGGTAAATTAACTATTGAGGCACATGATTTTAGTTTTCCGGACGTGTGTACAGTTACCATGATTTTATTCTGCTTATCTTAAGGTACAACAATAGAATACCATCTGCAGTCAAACTTAAAAACTTAAAGTCACCATAAATCAAAGGCTTTCTAGAAAAATAATAATACATTTGATATGCATTTCAGTATTAAGTAGTATTTGTTCATCGTGAATTGTTTGGCTAGAAATACTGTAGACATTATGTGACTAACCATTCGAAATTCATTACTATAACCATCGAATGAGGGGTTTCATTTATTCAGACCAGAGAGACGTAACAATGTTTAAAATATATAAAAGAAAACTGACACATATATACGTTATCGTCAAGATGTATACAAGTTCAATGATAATCAAAGAGAAATGTCTGTTAAAAGCACATGAAACAAAGCACTTTCATTAATTACTGTCAACAGAATAGCTTTCATTCATTTATGTCAGATATCCATTCAAATGAAAAGCTTTCATATGTTTCTGTCCGATATCGATTCAAATGAAAAGATTTAACTCATTTCTGTCAAATGTCCATTTAAATGAATAGATTTCATTCATTTATGTCAGAGAACAATTCAAATGGATAAATTTCATTCATTTTTGTCTGATAACCATTCTAATGAATAGATTTCATTCATTTTTGTCAGTTATCCAATCAACTGAATAGTTTTCATTGCTGTCAGATATCCATTCAAATGTAGTATTTGTTCAGAGTGAATTGTTTCGTGACTAACCATTCGAAATTCATTCATTGAATGAGGGGTTTCATTTATTAAGACCAGACAGACATTACAATGTTTAAAATATTTAAAAGAAAACTGACACATAATTTGTTCAAGGTGTATGCAAGTTCAATGATGATCAAAGAGAATTGTCTGCTAAAATCACATGAAACAAAGCACTTTCATTAATTACTGTCATATGAACATTTAACTGAATAGCCTTCATTCACGTATGTCAAATGTTCAGTCAAATGAAAAGCTTTCATTCATTTACGTCAGATATACATTCAAATGAATAGTTTTCATTAATTTATGTCAGATATCCTATTGAATAGGTTTCATTCATTTATGTCCGATGTCCATTCAAATGAATAACTTTCATTCATTTATTTCTGTCTAACGCCCATTTGTCCAATCAAATGAATAAATTCCATTCATTTATGTCAGATATCCATTGAAATGAACAGCCTCACTCTATTTAGCCAAATGTCCATTCAAATGGCTAGCTTTCGCTCATTTCTGTCTAATATTCATTCAAATGATTAGCTTTCCCTCAGTTCTGGATGACACCCATTCCAATGAATAACTTCACTTCATTTATGTCAGATATCCATTCCAATGAATAGCTTTCATTCATCTCTCAAATCAATAGCTTACAGTCATTTTTGTCAGGTATCCATTCAAATGAATAGCTTTCATTCATTTCACATATGAATAGCTTTCATTCATTTCTGTCAGATATCCATTCAAAATGAATAGCTTGTATTCATTTCTCAAATGAATAGCTTTCACTCATTTCTGTCAGATATCCATTCAAATGAATAGCTTTCATTTATTTATGTCCGATATCCGTTCAAATGAATAGATTTAATTCATTTCTGTCAAATTTCGATTCAAATGGCTAGCTTTTGCTCATTTCTGTCTAATGTCCATTCAAAATAATAGCTTCACTCAGTTCTGTCTAACGCCCATTCCAATGAATAGCTTCACTTAATTCGGTCAAATGTCCATTCAAATGAATAGCTTTCGTTTATTTCTGTCAGATATCCATTAAAACTGATAGCTTCCATTCATTTCTGTCAAATGTCCATTCAAATGAATAACGTTCATTCAGTTTTGTCCGATGTCCATTCAAATGAATAGCTTCCATTCATTTCTGTCAAATGTTAATTCAAACGAAAAACGTTCATTCAGTTATGTACGATGTCCATTCAAATGAATAGCTTTCATTCATTTCTGTCAGAGAGCTGTTCCAATGAATATATTCCGTTCATTTCTGTCAGATATCCATTCTCTTCGTTCGATATCCATTCAAATGAATAGCTTCACTCATTTCTGCCAAATGTCAATTCAAATGAATAACTTTCGTTCATTTCGGTCAGATATCCATTCAAATAAATAGCTTGCATTTATTTATGTCAAATGTCCATTCAAATGGCTAGCTTTCGCTCATTTCTGTCCGATGTATATTCAAATGAATAGATTATCTCAATTCTGTCTAATTCCCATTTCAATAAATAGCTTCTCTTCATTCTGTTAAATGTCCAATCAAATGAATAACTTCCATTCATTTATGTCAGATATCCATTTAGATGAATATTCTCACTCATTTTAGCCAAATGTCCATTCAAATGGCTAGCTTTCGCTCATTTGTGTCTAATATTAATTCAAATGAATAGATTCCCTCATTTCTGTCTGACGCCCATTCCAATGAATAGCTTCACTTCATTCGGACAAACGTCCAATCAAATGAATAACTTCCATTCATTTATGTCAGATATCCATTCAGATGAATAGTTTCACTCATTTCTGCCAATGTCCATTCAAATGGCTAGCAGTCATTTATTTCTGTGCGATATCCATTCAAATGAAATGTTTCTATTCGTTTTTATCAGATATCCATTCAAACGAATATCTTTCAGTCATTATTGTCAGATATCCATTCAAATTAATAGTTTGTATTCATTTCTGTCAGATATCCATTCAAATGAATAGTTTGTATTCATTTCTGTCAGATATCCATTCAAATGAATATATTTTTCAATTCTGACAGATATCCATTCAAATTAATAGCTGTCATTCATTTCTCTCAAATGTACATTCAAATGGCTAGCTTTCGCTCATTTCTGTCTAATGTCCATTCAAATGAATAGCTTCACTTATTTCTGTCTAACGCTCATTTAAATGAATACCGTCTTTTCATTCAGTCAAATGTCCAATCAAATGAATAACGTGTATTCTTTGCTGTCAGATATTCATTCAAATGAATAGATTGCATTTATTTCTGTCAGATATCCATTCAAATGAATAGCTTTCATTTATTTCTTTCAGATGTCGTTTCCATTGAAAATTTTTCATTCATTTATGTCAGATATCCATTCAAATGAATAGCTTTCACTAATGTCTGTCAAATGTCCATTCAAATGGCTAGCTTTCGCTCACTTCTGTCTAATGTTCATTTACATGAATAACTTATAGTCAAATGTCCACTTTTGTGAGTAGCTTTCGCCCATTGTTGATGTACTGTGTAGTTATATGTATTTTTGTAATTTCTGTTACATGATTTTATGTAAGTTATGTTAGTTTTATTCATGGTTTTAATTGTATAAATTAACTTTAGTTAGGTTTAGCTACGTGACCTGAGTCTGTTACCGTCATTACATTTATATCTATGTGAGTCGGTCCATATGAATATACGTGCTTCGTTCCGTATGTATTTATGTCTGGGAGCGACAGTTTCATTATATTCACTATTCAAACTCATTGAGGCCTAAATGATATATTATCAGTAACTGAACAAATTCAATTATAATGCCAATTTTGAAAGTGGTTATACGTGTGAATTCTTATTTATGTAGAAGGAAATAATAGATGGTTATAGCTGAATGCTACGTCCTTTGTTTCCCTCTATATATGTCATCTGCGATCGTTGCCCCGAGGGACATATTACCTACGGGTAGGTACCCATTAATGTGGCGCCAGTCTATTTTAAAACATGTTTTGCTCTCTAACTTTTGCGGTGATACAAGAGCTAGACTTAAGCATTATTGGGATTGATTTAAAGGTAATTGGTCTTTTTTTATTAGAATACGAGTATTCTGGCGAGGTTGTCTGGGTCTATGCTGGCGGCATTGCACGGAAGGTAAGATAATAGTGTTAGTTTGAAAGTAAAATCAGTGACTCTGTGCACGTCGATTTTAGTCTAGCCTCTAAGAAAATGCTAGAATACTTATTACAAGAACTTCATCATGAGTTCACCTGTTAAAATATTCTGTATTAAGAAGTGTTTTAATACGATTTCGACACACTGGAAAGTTAAAAAATGACCCACAATTGTAAAGACTATATAGGAAAAATAGTTCTGATCTGAGTACCATCAATATATTTTTCGTAAAAGAATTAACATGAAATCCCAAGTTTGTTATTAAAGGTAGACACAAGCAATTAGGACACTCGGATATATGGATCATATAAACATAACTATATCTTTATAAATTAAAATGTTTAAATGTTTGTTTAAAAGTTTAATTTGTATAGTTTTATCTAAAGTTTAAAACGTTCGCGTATCTCTCTCTCTCTCTCTCTCTCTCTCTCTCTCTCTCTCTCTATATATATATATATATATATATATATATATATATATATATATATATATATATATATATATATATATATGACATTTTCTCATTGATATACTCAGATCTCACATGACACTAACACTGACTGAATTATTACAGACAATGTGGACCCTAGGAGCAATATCTCAGAAAAACAAGGATGCGTCCATCGTCCACTTGTACAAACAACATATAATGCCGTGACAACCATCAAATCATCTCATTACTGTTAATAACCAGCTTATCAAGAATTCTGATTAATCGACTTGTGCATGAAATTCATCAAGGAATCCTTGTTGAAAATATGCGGAGTTTCAGGAAAGAACAAGGGACCATATAAACAGTGTTTGCAGCTCGTCAAGTCCAGGACAAATACCAAGAACAGAACGTCAACCTGTACAAAATATTTGTCTACGTGACAGAAGCCCTTGATTAAGTCAGTAGTGGCGGCCTTTGGAAGATTATGACATAATTTGGTAATTCAGAGATATTCATGTTCGGCAATTACATTATGAAATACTATTGTGGATATGGCCATGTCATCTGAACTATTCGCAATCAATCACAAATGGGGTCAAACAAGGTTTTGTGTTTATCCCAGCCATCTTCAGTTTGAATTTCTCTGTCATGCTCACTGATGCCTTCCATGACTGTGACATTGGGATCGACATCAGATACAGGACTGACATCACGCTCTTCTATTCACAAAAGACAACAGGCGAAGATTAGAGATATATACAGAAAGTAACTGTTGGTGATCTAATATCAGCCTCTGACACCTTTTGTCTAACTATGGGTATCAAGAATACAAATGGTCTCGTGAAAATTGAAAATTCCTATAATTATTGAAAATATTGCAAATTTAGTTGTGACGTCACAAAACACGTGTGCACTCTGTTAAATATTAACACTTCAAATTTTCTGACAGTTGTGTTAGGGGTTTGTTTGCTATGAAAAATTATTTATTTCTTAAATATAGTTCAAATAGGCGTACCATCCACATATAAGAGTTTTCCTAATATTAACCATACTTAAGTTGGTCTGATAGACAGGGCCGTAGAGAGCGATCACGGGCTATGATTTAAGAAACACGCAGGCCTTTCCCAGTTACTCTTCAAACAAATTGTTTCTTTTATAAAATTAAAGGTACTGTTTGGACCAGGCCACCTTACAGCTCCGAGCCCCAACGAATATATCCCCCTCCCCATCATTCTTGCTGATAGGATTCAGGCCACTATTATTACTTCCGGGTCAGAACACATGAATTTAGTCCCAGTCTTTTTTTAGAGCGTTTTTCCTCTCTCACATTCGTGGTGATACGTAAGTTGTATTTAGGCATTGTTGGTATTGATTTAAAGGAAATTTGTTTCTTCGTTAGAATATAATCATTATGGTCTGGTTCTTTGTGTGTATTTTAGAGATAGTGCACAGTGAGTAATGATATATTATTGCTGGTCCAAAAGCGAAATCTTTGATATACTGCAGCTTTATAACAATCCAACCCCTAACGAAAAATGCCAGATAATTTCAGTTTCAGTTTATTCTTCAGGAAATTTAAGATTCACCTATGATTTATTAGAATTTGGTCACACTGGAACAGGCCAGGCCCTAGGATGTACGGGGCTAAAGATAGCATGTGGGATCCATGCTGAGTTGAAATCCAGGAAGCGCAGGTCCAAGGTGGTTGCCTCGTTCGCTTTGCCCTAGGGCCGGGCCTGCACTAGAAATATAGGTACCGAGAAACAAATGAAGGGACCATGAAGGGAAATACCTGATTTTCGTCGAGGTAACTGAAATAACTTAAGTAAATATATCCAAAGAGTTCTCTCTCTCTCTCTCTCTCTCTCTCTCTCTCTCTCTCTCTCTCTCTCTCTCTCTCTCTCTCTCTCATGTCCATATATAATACTAATAATAATAATAATAATAATAATAATAATAATAATAATAATAAACAATAACATCAGTCAGCAAGAACCAACACACACACACACACACACACACACACACACACACACACGCACACACACACACACACACAAAATGGATGCATACTATTATGCTCAATTCCTAAATGATGAAATTTCGTGGGGAGAAAAACATACCTCTAAAGATCTCATGCAGGATGGGATTTAGAAAAAGTAATTCAGTCAAACTTTATATAAAATCCTGGCGCATACCGACTATCTCTTGGTACATATACGTTTTTATTTCAGTAAAGACGCATTTAAAAGCACTCATAAACCGGCAATAAACGCACATTAGTTTCGAACCTAATATGTTAGTGTGTTGTCTATTCTGTCTAAACTTCTCTGACCGATAGAAGGAACAACTGATAAAAACACATCCACTGTTGTGTTGAAGTGCCGTAAAGCACTACGACCCACGTACGGCCTGACGTGTGGAAGCAACAGTATTACCGACAGAATAATGAAATAGATAAAAGACGTGGATATTGATAAATGGCTTCAATTTCAGCATATGAAGTACATTAAGGAAAGGATATATACAGTTTATAAAACTCCATGTACTTCCGATGTGTATCTTCTGTGAAACATTTATTGCGAACTACTTAGAGATACATGTAAAATGATATTTGTCCAGTCTATAGCCATACTGAGGCCATGGTTTAAAGAATATTATGTGGTCGAAAGAAAAATCGTTGCCAGGTGAAATTTCATGTTTAAAGAACATGGGTTCATTTAGCTGGTTCTGACATTAGTGATGTATGTCATATTTAATGTTATCGTACAACGGTTAAAACTGGATGAAAAGAAAAGAAAATAAATCTCGTGGCATATTGGATGTAAAATAAAGATAGAATTTGTAACCTAAGTTACGAACTTCGTGTTGCTTCCTGTAAATGTTGCGTGATTGATGGGTTATCGTGAAATGTAGCGATATCGATGATTGAAAGTTTTGTACAATAATTGTAAGTAGATTCATCGCCATCTTCTACTCTTTATTTAATTGTGATGGCTTAAATATACTTAGCAGAGACATTATTTGCTGGATTGCTGCCTAAATATTTGAAAACTTTATAGTCACAAGGTCTTCAAATCCTATTCCTTGTAGAAATCCGGCAAGATAAAAAAAAAAGAAACATCAAATTATGGGGAAAATTGTTGAGTATGCATGTGTCTCTGTGTAAGTGTGTCTGTGTGTCTGTGTGTCTGAGAGAGACGAATCATGGCTCGTTTTTACATCAACTAACACAAAGGACGTATATTGGATGCTGCCTTCTTTACGTTTTAAAATGAATTACTCCGTGCAAACTTGAGTCAAAGTCTTCGAATTTGCCAAAAATAAGCAACATCTTTTCTTCTCTGTTCCTGCACCTGGCCATGGCGAATCTTAAGGAGATGAAATCCCATATTTGCTTCTTGCAGACGCATTTTTTGACATTAGTAATTTGTCATGTCACGGTTAAAGGGAAATTTTAAAGCAAACTTTTTTCCTTGAATACACAATAGAGGCCGACCGAAATTCGATTTCGGCTTCGGTTTCGGCGCCGAAAGTTGTCAAATGGCCTCTTTCGGCATAGTTTCTGTTTCGGCCGAAGCCAAAAAGTTCGCTTTCGGTTTGATTTCGGATTCGGCCGAAACTGATATTGACTTTCGGTCATCAGCCGAAGATCTATTTTAACTTTCAGAATGCAACGCTAGTGCTCCATCTATTATTCTGCTTGTCTGCCTGTCGGTCAGCGCTAGGCAATTTGACATTTAGCGAAGTTCACTTACTGCAGATTCTGAATGATTAATCTAGATTCGTTTTTAATTAGCGTGGCATTGCATCATGACCCAGGCCTAGTTAATAAACCTTGCATTCGGCAACTTCGGTTTATCTTTCGGTTTCGGTTTCGGCCGAAGGTGTAGTTAAACTTTTGGTTTTGGCCGAAAGTCAATTTATAAATTTCGGTCTGAATTCGTTTTCGGCCGAAACCAGAAGTTTAGTTTCAGTCGGCCTCTAATTCACAAGTAGTCTTTCTTATGATATTGATGTCAAATATAACCTCAATTAGAGGGATACGTTTCACTATGTACTTAAACTGTTTGAAATAACATGATGCGCAGTTAATTCATCAAAGCTCAGGGTTTTCTTCAAACGTCCTAAGTTAAAGCTTGAGAAATTGATGAAACGTTACAATCTGTAATCAATTAATTTTGCAAGCACCTTTTTAAACGAAGATTTACTATCTACGACATGCTGGTAATAGCTGAGTCAATTTCAGAGACAAACACATATTTGCAGACACACATAAACACACATAATAATAATAATAATAATAATAATAATAATAATAATACATCTATAATGATATGACTACAAATAAACACCATGAAATTAGAAAATATAAAATATGCTGAAAACATGTAAGGTAGGAAATAATTTTAGGTCTTTAAGTTTGTTCTTGCAGTCGAAAAAAGTGAGTTTTCAGAGCACTCTTGAAAGGGTTTACTGTGTCTTTGTGTATGATTTCCCTGGGCAATTCATTCCAAATTGCTGGGCTCTGGTGTGCAAAAGAACGTTGTTCGTATGGCTTCGTTTTCATTGTGGGAATAATCAGAATACCATTGTCAGAAGAGGAGCGTAAGTATCTTGCTGGTGTGTACACATGAGTGAGGCCAGATAGGTTTGTTGAACTGGAGTCCGTCAGTGAAACGTAGCACAGATAACACATTTTGTGTTTGATTCTGGATCGAATAGAGAGCCAGTGTAGGGTATAGAGCAGCGGAGAGATGTGCACTGATGCTATATAATATAGTAGGCATGTCACGTCTGAGTTGACTTTGGAAATGAATATGTTGCTCATTGCATTCAATTCATTCCGCATTGTCCAATAACAGGTCAATCGTAGCTCGGTGATCATATTGCTGAAGCAAATACAATTTTAGAGACAAAACAATGTTCTCAGATGAATCAAATATTAGACTTGTCAAACAGAGACGGTTCCTATTAACATTTTAATCAATATTTTTTAATCAATGTTTGTTATTCGTGACCAAATAAAGTTACGATAGTCGTATCTATGAAACTTTATATTTTGGCATATTTTAAGCATCAAAAACACTGATGGGATTAGCAATGTTATATTACTAGCAACTAAAAATGAAAACGTATTGCGGTTGCTATTAACAACATATTATCAAACTTTACTGGGGGAGAAACTCGCAAATTTGTTTGGCATGTTCTAATGTGATTAGCAAGACTTAAAGACATAATATTGTAACTTTAAAAACCCTTACCCTTTTATCAACTCCAAAAGGAAAATTATTTATGAAAAATGGTATTATTAACGTATCTTATATTAAATGCACTTTGAATTTCTACAATAGTCTATATATAATTGTATAATTGAATCATGTGCAAAGTCAAGGGTGTCCCTCGTCATTACGCATCATATTAAGATTGGATAATGACACCAAGTTCTCTCTCTCTCTCTCTCTCTCTCTCTCTCTCTCTCTCTCTCTCTCTCTCTCTCTCTCTCAGTAAGCCAAGCGGTACGCTTATGGAGAAATGTACCGCCACGCATTCTTGCATTCTTATATCCGTAATCTTCAGGAAAGAATATTTACATCATGTCTCCTTTTGTTATTGAGAAATTCCAAATGTAAGACCTAATAATTGCACGAACAGCCTTGGAAGATAAACCTTCTTAATTGATTTATATAAGAGAGTAAAAGGGATTTATATTCCTCCTTGACTGAAAAGCATCAGGCATCTAATCCAATACGTTTCCATTTTCCTTTCTGGTTTGAGTTTGCAGTCTCACGGCAAAAGCTATCCAATCAGCCGAGTGTCAATGAAATTGTGGCTAGAGGAAGAAATGTTTGTAATGTATTATTAGTATTTGCTTATGTCGTCCTCCTTTACTAAAATGAATCCATAAACTTCGAAAGCTCATGGCACGTTTATCTCATTAACTTTACTGTGCTTTGTCATTCATTGCTTCGTCTTGCTTATTTAAGGCCTAAATGTCTATCTACTTAGATCCGAAATAATATCTTAGAGCCGCAAAGTGTTTGGGTATGAAATGCCTCTTTGTATATATATATATCGTTACATACGTTGATTAGAATTTACATTCAGAAGCTCGAGCCATGGGAGTAAAGTTCTGACGCATCTGGTTGGTGGTATACAAGCTAATGATTTCATTTGATGGAGTGTGAGCCTATTAGAAAAAAAAATGGCAGCTTAAGCAGACAAACCATCAGTTATCAGTATCCATTATATCGAGGTGAATGAGACGGAGAAAGTCTGGATCTAGATAGGATATCTTCGTTTTTGTGTGTAGATATACTGCAAGATTTGGACAGATTTTATCGCCATCGTGACAATGTAAAATATTTCCGTAGTTCTACTTAAAAAAACGTGGACGTTATTTTATTATGCATTAGCTAAAAGCAAACTAAATTGATTTGCAAGGATTTTCTCCATTGTATGTCAATGCGATTAGTAGCTGCATCGCTACTTTTACTTGGATCTGATTTAATATATATTTAGTTTAATTTAATTGTTTGTTTATCAGCTTTAAATATATACAAAATTTTTTACGTGCTATTGAAATGTAAATGTATTCACTAGAGATGATGTTTTTCTTATCTTCAGAAAATCAGTTGACCTGAATTATTCATTGGTATACAAGTAATGTTGACCTAGATCCTAACCTTGATTCAGAGATAGTGGCTACCACGTAAACAGGTTTTATTTTAATTTTAAAACTATTGGTAGTTGTCAAAGTCAAGATGTGACTAGTGAATTATGAAGTAAACAACTTTTTATTCCTAAGTCAAAATGACTGGTTTGCGTCAGGATCATTGTATGAGTATTTGACATAAACACGATCATGTGACTCTCCTACTTTTCTCGAGTTCGTAGATTAGGGATTTGTTTCGAAACTGCGTATTAGAATACGATATAATCTTTGTTTTAGTGAAATATTCTCAGATTTTAGCTTTTAACCTGATGTTAAATCATTTTCTTTTGTTGTAGCCAGTTTTTGAATTCATGTTAACACTTATTCAAATTCATTTGGATTTTAAAGGATTAATTAGCATCTCTGGAAATATTTAATTTACTCAGACAGGCTTCTTGACCAAAGACAGTTTATCAAAATTATTATTTTGATTTCCAAAACCGGAGTGTTACATTTTGTGATTCTACAAGGAACTGTTCAGCATACGTCGTTGTCTTCCACCTTGGATTTTCAAACAGGATTCAAACTTGAATCCATCAGACAATTTCATTACTAGGACTGTTGTAATTTAATTCGTGGATTAGTCTTGGATTATTTTGGATTTGATACTTAACACTGTAAGTTCTTTGTAAACTTTTTTCCCCAGTGTTACTGTTTATTAGAGTTTAGCCACGTAACACTACATCGATAGTAATCACATAAATATTAACATCTTAGGGGACAACACGTTTTAATAATGTATAGATCGAGCATTAGATTGTCAGTTTTGACAAAATAATAACCGTATTAGTACGAAAATGAAGAGATTTTGTATTTTCTTTAACACATTTCTTACGTGATTGATACTGTTGTGGGGTGCGCTAGGCTTTCTATAGACAGACTTCAGACAGACTTCATCACGTCACAAATAATTTTAATTAATGTGACTTTACTTGTATAGATTCTCTTTTCAGGTTTCTTTATATCTATATTAAAAGGTAACATTTTTGTGGCCTTGGCGAGCTTGGTTCGGTGGTGGACGACACATATCAAGAAGTCGCGAAAATTCAAGTCACTGAGAGTTTCCTCATTTCATGTAGAAAACTATTATACAAATGGTAATATTTGAACTGCAACTTGCTGTTTGGAGTTCGCATTTTGTCATTTCTTGATGAAAACTCACTCACTGCATAAGTGAACACTAGAATGTCTACAGATGACACATTTTAAGATCTTTAAAGATCTGCGCATCATGTTACGGAGAAAGATAGAGAAAATTGAGAAAGAGAGAGGAAGGATGAGAGAGAGAGAGAGAGAGAGAGAGAGAGAGAGAGAGAGAGAGAGAGAGAGAGAGAGAGAAGTATCAGAAGAAGAAAAACAAAGAAATAAGCACAAATATTGAATAACATGACAATATTGTTTCCAAAATTTGGGAAAAAAGACCTTTAAGTGCGATATCGACACTTCGGCCTTTAACGTTCCGATTTTGTTTTACCCTGATATATTTCAGTACCACACTATGAAATATTCGATATGCTATATCGGTCCTACTACGCGCTGGTCCAATTTAGCAATGAATATACAGACCTCTCCTGTAGCCTAAGTATTTAGAGCGTCCGTTTCCTGGTCGAGTCATGCAAAAGACTTAGAAAAATGATACAAGAAGCTGCCTCGCTTGGCGTTCAGCATTAAAAGGTTAGTGTTATGATCGTTCGTACTTGTGTCAGGATAATGTGACTGGGTCGGACGTGATGCCATATGTCTGCGGCATATATATTAACATACCAAAGCTCTTTACATCGACTTATTGGTGTCAATTATCGGGTTAATTTATTAACCAAATCTTGGGAAAAAAAATTCCTTAAATGTGTGGTCATTCTTGACATTCACTTTTCAGGTTAAATATTTGGTGTTCCATTCAAGGAGCAGAAAAAGCTAGTTATTTTTTTTACAAAAATATTATTTGATATTATCATGTGCTTGTTTATAGTTCAGAAATAACTACGTTTAAAGAAAAATAAAACAGTAATCAGTAAGTGTTTTCACACCTTAAACTGATAAAAGGTCCACTGCAAGCGACTTAGATGAAAGAATCAAACGAAATTCATGTAGTTTTACAACACATCCACATAAAGATAAAATGACCGCTGAGGGAAACCAGGAAATACGATCAGAGAAATCCATGCGATTTTACAGCACAACCTCATTGTCATAATAGGACCACTGAGAGCGACCATGAATGAGGTACGAGCAAGTGGCATCCACGAGGTTTTACAGCATACGATGACAAGTGACACACTCAATTCCAAGTTAAGTTATTGTTTTATTTGACATGTAATGTTTGGACATGATAAAATGGCAGAAACCATTTTATTGCAATTATTTACCAACAACGTCTATTTTACTCTAAGTATGCAGCAATTATATAATAATAATAATAATAATAATAATAATAATAATAATAATAATAATGAGGACTTTGTATAGCGCATAATCATTAGAAGCTCTAAGTGCTTTACAACAAGTATAATGTTATGACTAAAAAGAACAAAAAAAAACACCATGACATTAGAAAACATAAAAATATTCTGAAATTATTTAAGGTAGGAAACATTATTAGAGATTTAAGTTTGTTCGTGCAGTGGAAAAAGGTGAGTTAATTATATGGTAATAAGTAAAGCGCGAAACAGATTGTCTATGACCTCACATTACATACCATAAGCCCTTTTGCATGCCATGCTGAATTTGCCAAAGATGATGGAACGGGCAACTTAAAATCGCCCATACATATAATAATAGCTATTTTGCTCTCGCCAAAAATGCAAGGTCTAAATTTCTACTGCTTGCAATGAATTATGTAGGGGCCACAGATGAACATTTTGCACCTCTTGAAATTGGTATATAGTTATCTTTCCTGAAAGACTACTGTACTCATATCGCATTACTATTACCAAAGCTCAAAGACTACTGTACTCATATGGCATTAATATTGCCAAAGCTCAAAGACTACTGTACTAATATCGCATTAATATTACCAAAGCTCGAGCAAAAATGTGCTCGGGTTCCATTAGTTTTATAAAATATCAAAGCAGGTCAAAATTCCAAGGGACCAATCATAACATAGCAATAAAATATATTAAAGTATTGAGTGTCTTTCAAATATTTGCAAATTTGCTTTTGTCACGCATACATAATTAGTCAAGTCCTGTAAAACAAATCGTGACCTGAAATCTCTCATACATACATACATACATACATACATACATACATACATACATACATACATACATACATACATACATACATACATACATACAGTTTCAGTTTAATAATAAATAATAATCCATGTACAGCTAAAATCAGATATGTGTGTAATTTCCAAACAATACCAAACTAATCACTGGATCTGTTCAATTAGGTTGATTTGGATGTATCCGACTGTACCATGAGTTCCAATTCTATTTTATAGCATTCGATATTTGAAAACAAGTTATCATACGACATTGCTCTGCATTTATCTTATCCTATTATTTGTTCCGCGTTCTTCCAACAGTTTTATTCTAATGTAACTCTCTCTCTCTCTCTCTCTCTCTCTCTCTCTCTCTCTCTCTCTCTCTCTCTCTCTCTCTCTCTCTCTCTCTCTCTCTCTCTCTCTCTCAGACACGTTGGCTGCTATCCTAGTAGAAGAGCCAATCAAGTAATGCCTAATGATAGTTTTAGCAATATACTGCCTAGAGTTTCTCCAAATGGCATATTGATGACGTAATGTATGTATCATGAGTTTTTTCTTTCGCGAGCCAGGAATTCCACAGAATCAGTTTCCTGGTAAAGCAAAGGTAAACCAATTAGGAACAACAATGCAACGTGTATAAAAAAAATCTTGCTCTCATATTTGCAGAGAAAAGTAGACAACTAGATCAGCTATGTTTGGAACAGGACAATTCTACAGCTCAGGACGAATATCAACTGCCCAAAATGTGCCTACCCGTGGATATGAATTCAACAATTCGGAAATAATCATCATACTGTGATGATAAGAATATGTCACGAGGCAGACTGTCAATACAATATAATTATCATGTTATGTAGATATATTCATCGTCGTCGATATTTTCCAAGAATTCTAAGAATTAAATCCTTAAAGCAACAGCTAGATCACACCAAAATGTGAATTGCAAAATACCTACATTATATTTGAAGCCGTGTTTAAAACGATTACCTATATTTTGGGCTAAAATATTTTAATTAACATAAACGTCCAAATAGTGTCATGAATAATCTACGTTTATGAGAGTATGAAATAAGTGAAAGCAGTGTAAATTCGGTGCAACACCATAACATTGGTACACATGCGCCCTATCAACTTAAAATCAAGCAAAATATTTCGACACCATGTATTCAAAGAATACAAACTTCAAATATCGAAAAAACTAACTTTTCCATTTGAGGTGTTGTTGATCTAACTTGACATTCAACAAATTCAGTTTGTAAAATGTTTGTGTATGCTATATCTACTGAAATGGTATGTTTTGGAAAATACTATTCAACAGTAGGAACATTCTATGACTCTGAAGGCTTTCTTGTTTGGTTGTTACCTGATATTTAAACGGAGCACTAATCTCTGATCGAAAACATACTTATTTGTATCCATGAAATTAATAGAATGTCAATGTTTTTAGTTTTAACCGTTTGTTTTTTAAATAGTGCGTTGGAAGAAAAATGAGAAATACTGTTATAAACAAACGCATAATTTTGATAAAAGGGGTAATAACCCACCCCCCAGCAATAAACTCGTAAAATGAAAACATGAATATATACTGGTGATGTTAAAGTAGATCCAATGAATATGAAATATATGACTACAATAGTTCAGTGTTGGCAAACGAAACTTAAAAATGGCATATTCTAAGGACAGAATATCGTCGATCTATCCAAATGCTGAGATATAATAAGTAAATACGTAAACTAACCAAACAACAGACATATTTATAAAAGTAAATAAACTCTACTTACAGTCAAAGGCATATTCTGAAAACGGGCTATCGTCGATGGCAATGATAACTGCTCGCCCCGACATCCTTTAAAATGCCACCACCTACTGCTAGCCAGAGGAAAGATAGATGTGAATTCACTAAGCAAATCAATTCAAGTGAGTCCTCCACAGTGACAGCGTTAGGTGTGCCTTACCGATGTAATACGGCTAGATCTGCACGTATATGCCTTGATGCCGGAACTGAAGTTGTCAGAATGAAGACTAGCGCCTAACCCTTGATGCTTCTGCGAACATGGAATTCTGACCAGGTCTGGCGATTAATTTCAGTAATGTTATCGTAGCAGCGCCAGTAGCAGTCAAATAGTGAAGTGCAGACTAACCTGCCAAACATTTAATCTCTTAGTAGGAAATATTTTGTTTCAACATAACCTTATTACAGTGTAGCTATAAGCTTAGATTAAAGAGAAAATAAAGCCATATTAAACAGCCATTTGTATTTGGAGCCTACTTTATCTGCCTTTTCATTTGAAATTTTATCGCAATGGTATATGCAGTCATATTTGTTTGGTCCGTGTTATCGTGAAGTTTTTCTTTATTTGTCAAGAGACAGCGGTTGTTGTTTGCGCCTTTCCATAATTTCACTAAAACAAATTCCTGATCTCATTGGTGAAATGGATCTCGTTTAGTTTCCTTTCCATTTTGGGCTTTTAATTGACAAAACGTTGGGTTCCCGTCAACCCCTGTACACTACCATTAACAGACTTTCTCAATCGCATGGATCAGTTGAAAAAGACTCAGCAAGACTCGTGTAATGTACAGGCGTATATATATGTTGGCGGTATTTTTCCGATGAACTTGTATCGATCTCACACAATATATGTATGACGTTTTAGGGGTCCTTGTGAAAGCT
>JARLTB010000051.1:7665000-7845000 GCA_030141615.1 Unio pictorum | reverse complement strand
AGTTAAAATGTTCGGGGGGGGGGGGGGGTTGATCCTCGTGTCTCTCCCCAGCACATACAGCTGGTTTGAGTCGGAAGAGGAACACAGTTAAAATGTTCTGATCTCTCTATGTCCTTTCTTCCGTCGAAGTTTGATTGATGTTGATTTTCTCACGATAGGCTTTACATAGCGGCCAGTATAACATGTAGAGGAAGAACCTGGGAAAACCACAGGAAGTACCACCGACACGCATGGAGCTACTTGCAATCTTTCACACATACTCCGAGACTCACAAAGACCTAGACTCAAACCCATGCGAGCAGTGGTAAGATAGCCGTGATCGATAAAGGCAACATCTTTAGACCTAGCTCACCTCGGATCCTTATATATATATATATATATATATATCAGTTATTGGGAAAAAATCGGATATTGAATTGTTTTAAGAAACATTGTAAAACTGACGATTTGTCCCAAATTTCAAAGGAAAGAAGTAAGTTTCCACACTTGTTCTATTATCAGAATCATTCTGTTGCAAAATTACAAAACTTTATTTGCAAGAAATAATAACTAAATTTTCTACTAAATTTGTTACTCAAATAATGAATACAAAATCATTAACTGTGACTTATTTATGCAAATGTAAATTTGGCAGCAATTTCCATTTGTGGTTCTTACCGGGTTTGTTGTTGGGAGGGCGGTACGGGTTCCTCCCTCTACAAGTTTACTGGCTGCATGATTAGCGTATCCATCGCTGAGAAATGTCGTAAAAATCAAACAAATAACAAACTAGTATTTCTTCTCGTTTACAAATATTGTACACTCCCGTATATTTATCGTATTCTAACCGAATATTTATATATATACCCAAATGACATATCTACACCAATATGTTTTCATAATTCCTCCGAATGTTAAACACATTTGCACTTTTGAATTTCTAAAACCCATATCAACATGTTTATCTGCATAATAATTTGGTCAATTAGCTCATAGACATAGATAATAATGAAACTATTATTAGTGTATATAAATGAAATATTTAAATATAATTGAAAAATGTCATTCAGGTCAAGCAAACATGAATTCAATTTTGGACAAGGTCAAGACCAGCAAACAATATTACCTGACAATTACATGTAATTAAATATATAAAAAACTGAACACAAACAGTTAAATTAAATATACGTTACACCTGGTTTGAAACTGTTTGAAAATGTACACCCATTTAATCTGACGAAATAGCCAGTCTTATGTTTTACAAATGAAACCTGGCACACAGAAGGAGACACTGAAACGTTCATAAAATCCGTATAAACATTCTTTCAAACAGAACAAATTTGAGAAATATTTGCTTGTTAGTTAGGGAAAGTTTTAGAAACTTAGTTTAACTTTTAAATATCATTTTAATACATTTCAGAAAGATATCGACAAGTAGACTGTAAGTTTCCAAAAGCAAGGTAGCGAGAGAGAGAGAGAGAGAGAGAGAGAGAGAGAGAGAGAGAGAGAGAGAGAGAGAGAGAGAGAAAAGAAGAAGAAGAAGAAGAAGAAGAAGAAGAAGAAGACGAATTGATTTCTACACTTGTCTCCAGTAGCGAATGGCCATTTCCAAAATGAGGGATTACTAAAGAGTTCGACAGCCCTGACCAAAGATGATGAGTTTCTGTTTACCATAAACTGAATAGATACGATGTTTTGGAATTTAACAAATTAATCCTTTCTAAATCGAGCAATCAAAAACATGTTAGATAGCAATGACCCCAAGGTGAATAATAGGTCGCGTGAACTGGATATCTGTGGAACAACTTCAATCAGACTCAGTCTAAGAGGTCTGCTGCTGGAGACGAGTCTAGAGATCAATTCTACTAGCGTAAATGCATGCAGTGAAAACAGTGCAGATATTCCGAATGATTGACTTCATTGGCATGTTGCATGATCATAGAGATAATCCATGTGTGTGTGTGTGTGTGTGTGTGTGTGTGTGTGTGTGTGTGTGTGTGTGTAAAGATTGGAAGATTTACATTCGTCTTTTGTCATACCCGTCGTTGACAAAACAAAAATAAAAGAAAAGCACAGATGAAATCCCTAAATAAAACGGAAATAGGAACATGACGATGAAACTATTCAATGTTTTCCAATTTATTTAAGCTTTAAAGAGAAAGTATTTAAAAACGGACAGTAAGTTACGTCTCTTCAACCTAACAAGACGAGAAAGATGTTGATCACAGAAAATAAACGTCTTTAACACCCCAGCTTCACTAAAATGTGTGTAATTTCATTTCAGTTCTGTTAGACTTAACCCCAATTTCAAAAACAGCTAAAATAAATATCATTTACCAATAATGCTCGTTTATACTTGATTCTATCTTCAAACAACATAGACCCTGATATGCCTTCGCATAATGCTATGGCAGACCACGTTCTGTGCTGCTTTCTGCTGATTACTCCTTACAAACTGCATAAACAGATCTGCCGGCGCATCGTGCGGTCTCCAATTAACAGTTGAAATCGACTTGAAAGTGACTATATACAGCATCATACAATTCAATTACACGTACCGTACAGTCCTGTATTGAGTATTTTCACATTTTGGATGACGGTAAGATGTACTTTCACCCATAAACAAATAATTAGGATATTGTATTACTGGTAATGTTGCTTATGTTTCACCACCATCACTAAGAACATCTACATGATAAAATGTCTTAAGTTCAACACACCGTTCAATTTCTGCCACACTTCGTTTGAACTAGTCCAAACGACACTCACATCGGAACAAAGGTCAGTCCATTGTGTCTGCCTCTACCGCCCTCCTCCTAGTAGAAAAACAATCTGACTGACTTTCTTTTTAGAGCAGTTTCCGAATCTACATGAGTATAAACATTCGATAGGTGGCAACATAATTATTTTAGGAGATTTCAACTTTCATTTAGACTGTCCTGGAAACCCATACACGTCCAAACTCCTAGATTCCAGTCATGTTTTCAACCTTAAACAGTCCGATAACCAACCACCCATAACATGATCACATTGTAGACTAGATTCTTCATAGACCTGATCATACTATTATGCGATCCACCCTTGTATCCCACGAACTTGCATTATATCATCTCTGTATTAAATGCCATCTCGACGTATCAGTCTCTAACCCTCCACCTGTATTTGCTACTAAAATAAATCTCCGTATAATAAATATAACCAAACTAATGCATGACATCCAAAACAACCTAACACTTTTCTTACCTCCTACAACAGAAAAACTCGATAACTGCCTGCGTTCATTGCTTTAAAAACATGCCCCAGCCACCAAGTGTAGAGTATCAATTACAAAGTGTTCTTGGTGATATAGCAGTGTTAGGAAACAGCGTCGCACTGCTAAAATAGACCGCTTTAACGCGAAGAGGCTTTGCCTCTCCACCAGACTCACTATTCATAAACAAATATATCAAACCGCTAAAACGAACGTCACAAACATTGTCCATTTAACCAAATTATCCCACTAAAGTACTAAGATCACGGAGAGTTCCAGCTGCAAAGAGCTCTTTGAGATTACTAAGAAACTAATATCAAGGAACAAATGTACACCACTTCCAACAACCTTCTCCCAGTAGACTTTCCGAACCTATTTCCAAATTTCTTCCGTGACAAAGTACAAACCATTAGGAGATACGCTTGACAACACAATTTCAACTGACTTGTCGTCACCAAACAGTTACGAGATTTAATTTCAGCGACATTCATTATGAGCATTTTAACCTGTCTCTATGGATTTAGTACGGACAATCGTGATGAAGAGTAACATGTGAACTTAATCCGATTCCAACTGCATTGCTGCTTGAGTGCTTAGACCCAGTATTGCCTTCACTAACTGATGTTATTAATATCTCTCTCTCATCCGGGGAATTCCATCATGTTTCAAAACTGCCATCGTAAAGCCTCTGCTGAATAAACCATCGCTTGACGGTAACGATTTAAATACCTACCGCCCAGTTTCTAATCTCCCGTTGATACAACAAATCTTAGAAAAAGTTGTTTTAACCCAACTTGTATCTCAATTGAATTCAAACAGTCATTTTAGCAATGTACAGTGTGCATATCGCCCTTGCCACAGTACTGAAACTACTCTTCTGAAAGTTGTTAATGACATTCTCTCTACTTTTGATTGCGGAAAGATTACAATCCTCACCCTCCTTGATTTGTCTGCAGCATTTGACACAATATACCATGATATATATTACTGCACCGTCTCCAGCATGTATTTGGCATTCATACTACAGCCATACTGTGATTCAAGTCCTACTTAGTGAACAGGACACAAAATGTATCTATCTGCAAATGGAATACACTTTAGCCTAGTGTATATATGCTATGGTGATTCACAGGGGTTTGTTTTTGGACCTGTTCACTTCATAATATACACTCAGCCGCTCTCACGTGTGATAGATGATCACCCAGTGTCTCACCAATGATACGCTGATGACAAACAAATATACACGTCGAGCCACCCAACTGAACTTGATGCTAAAATCCATGGAGTAGAGAATTGCATTTATGATGTGAAATCATGGATGATATGTAACAAGCTGCAGATGAATGATGATAAAACTGAGGCCATCTTAATTACAACACAAATACTTCCTCATTCACATACTTTACCTCAAACAATATATATTTTAGCAACACCAAATTAGATTCACAATCAGTACAAAACCTAGGTGTTACTCGAGTCAGTTCGCTCACATTGCACCACAATGTCATAAACATATGCAAGGCTGCATATCTTGAGCTGACACGCATCAGCTCCATTCACAATAATCTTTCAGTTGATGCCACTAACACACTTGGGCGTTCATTAGTACTTTCAAGACAGGACTATTGTAACTCACGTCTGCCTGGTTCGTCTCAATATCTACTCCAGAAACTTCAAAAAGTTCAAAACACAGCTGCTCGGATCATCTTTAGAGTACCTCGATCAGAGCACACCTCCCCACTGCTCTGTATCCTACACTGGCTATCCATTCGATACAGAATCTAACACAAAATTTGTGTTATGTGCTACCTCTCACAGAATGACTCCAGTCCAACATACCTATCCGGCCTCACCCATGTGTACACACCAGCAAAATGCTTATGCTGCTTCTCTGACAATCTTATACACATTATTCCCACTACGAAAACTAAGTCAAATGGGAAACTTTCTTTTGTATACCAGCGAGCAAGGTGGAATGAATTGCCTATTGAAAGCAGGCAACAAGAAACAGTGATCCCTTTCAAGAGTACTCTTAAAACTCACCTTTTCTGACTTCAAGAACAAACTTAAAGACCTAATAATATTTTTTACCTTAAATATTTTCAGCACTTTTTATGTTTTCCAATTTCATGTTGTTGTTTTTTTGTAGTCATAGAATTATAGATGTTGTAAAGCGCATAGAGCTTCTAACAAATAGGCCATATATATGTTCTCATTATTATTATCATTATTATTATTATTATTATTATTATTATTATCTTCAACTTGCTTAATTGTAGTTCACTTTGGAATAGTTCAAAACTGGACATCACAATATTCTAAAACACTCACACACACAAGTACACACAAACACAAGCACACACAAGTACACACAAGCACAAGTACACACACAAGTACACACACACACACACACACACACACACACACGCTGAGGGTAATGTGCAATACGTTCGGCCTGTATTTTAATTAACGCTGCTTTGCTTTTGTCCATAATCTGATACGATTTCCTGTAGGAAAAGCTGAATCTATCCACAATGTAACATATAACTAAACTCTATCAGCGATAAAAACTTCCCAATATTCTTTTTCATCCATTAACATCTTTGTTTAACTCATAAAGTTTTTTTTTATATGGTCACAACATCATTTCGTGACAATAATAATTTATTATGATAAGCATAACGATATAACTGGAAACGTTTTCGTTATTAAAATCGGCATGAATCGTTATTTTATCACAACTGGACGAAGGCAGTTTTTGAAAATGTCCTATTTTGTGAAATCACCAGTTATAATTAAAATTCGTATCGGCTTTCAATTAATTATTACTAGAATCAGTACGGGGGCAATAAGGGAATATTAGTTTACTGATACATTTTGTACTGAGCTATATTCAATAACATTTGTACTAATGTATATTTACATGATTCATGGTATCTGATGTCTTCCATTACCACCGGTGTATACTTGATAATCGTCATTTGGTCCCGACAGATAGCCAGCTGACGTCGGTAGTCTTTTATAAATGCATAACAACTTTACGCAACGATTACATTGGTGTTATTTACATAACGTTAGGCAAATTATATTGCTTTGGGGGGGGGGGATTACCAATAGTATTGAGGAGTCTCGATTAAGAAACATAAAGTCTTTCCGAAACAGCATGAAATGGCAATCAAACTAGGGAACTTTTAGTCATTAAAGCAGGTCAATTTGGTAGAGAATACCTATATAAGTAGACTGTTTGTATTTAAACGACATTGGAGGTGATATTGTTTTCCATCAAATGAACTGGGATTGTCCACCCAAGTGAATGACTGATATCGCGCAAATTGCTGACGTGGTCTCCGAAGACCATTTTCCAAACAAATCTGATACTGATTATTTAGACTGAAATTTCAAATGTCAACACTACAAAAGACGAGTTTGTGGACGAGGTATAAAATATCACACATATATGGATGAAGTATGACAAGTAGATGACGATATTGTTGTAAGTTGATTTCATTCACATTTTCAGATACAGGGTTGTAAATATATCCAAAGGACATGTAGTAAATGGATGACTGGAGTTAAACTAATACGTCCGCTTTCAATAATGTATGTATGAAAATTATGTAAAATGCCTGATTAGGAAACTATTGATCAAGAAGACGCTTCAACTAATGTTATAAATTAATCTGTTTTTTTTTTAAATCTAGACTGTAAATTGCCAGAATTTATTAAATATAGCTTGTACAGTACAATAAATAACTACTTTCTTTTTTAAGCTACTAAATTTTTCGGTTTCCAAATTTGGAACTGTATTGTTGCAATGTAACTATGCCGATATGGTGCAAGTGTTTCTCCTTAACTTCTTTAAAATACGTGTGAGGAGCTATTTTAATTCACGGATATAATCCTCAGTTCGTGCTGCCAAAACAGATTTTGAATGCGTAAGAGTTGTTTTACTTTACTTGGTTAACGTTGTGAAACTCTTTTAAGTGTCAAACAAAAGCGTTTGCTTATTTGTTGCACAAGTGTCAATGAATCATGATTAGTCCGTAGCTTCACACTTGGAAATACAGATTTTAAATAATCAAGAGATGTGTTCGTATTGACATTGAGTATATTTTCTGATGCTGTCGTGAACAGTGATGTATCGCCTCGAAATACAGAAAAGATCTTTTCACATTGGCATCGTTTTGATTTCAGTGCGTTACACACTACACAAAGGGATTCCCAGCTGGGCATATCACAATTTCGTATTGACGGTGACTATATTAAATATTGGTTTTGCCTTCTTTATATCGACACATTAGGGAACCAGTCCAATACATAATAGCGACTCCACATGTCACAAGCTGGCCTTAATGTTAGTGATAGCTTTAAACAACAAAGCCAAAAATAGAAATGCGATAGAATCCCACTCATCATCATTCTTAAAAGCAGCCAATTAAACCCTCAATAATAATAATAATAATAATAATAATAATAATAATAATAATAATAATAATAATAATAATAATAATTAAGACTTTGTATAGCGCCTAATCTTTATAATGATATGACTACAAAACAAAAAACAAAACAAACACACCATGAAAATAGAAAACATAATAATGCTGACAATATTTAAGGTAGGAAACATTATTAAATCTTTCAATTTGTTCATGCACTCTTAAAAGGGATTACAGTATCTTTGGGTCTAAATTAAATGGACAATTCGTTCCACATTGCTGAGTTCTGGTATGCAAACGAATGTTGTCCATATGACTTAGTTTTCATAGTGGGGATATTGAGTGTACGATTTTCAGAAGAGTAGCGTAAGTATCTTGCAGGTGTGTACACATGGGTGAGGCCAGATAGGTATGTTGTACTGAGTCATTCAGTGAAATGTAACACAGAGAACAAATTTTGTGTTTGATTCTGGATCGAATGGATAGCCAGTGCAGAGCAGTGGGGAGATGTGGTCTGACCGTGGTACTCTAAAGATGATCCGAGCAGCTGTGTTTTTAACGTTTTGAAGTTTCTAGATTAGATATTTACACAAACCGGACAAAATAGTCACGTCTTGAAGGTACTAATGATCACACAAGTGTTTCAGTGGCATCGACTGAAAGATATTTGCGAATGGAGCTGATGCTCAAGTTATGCAGCCTGGCATATGTTCATGACATGTTGGTGCAGTGTGAGAATAGTGTCTTGCGTAACACCTAGGATTCGTACTGACTGTGAATTTAATGTTGGTGTTGCTGATATATATTGATTGAGGTAAAGAATGTGAATGAGGAAGTATTTGTTTTGTGATCAGAATAGAGTCCGTCTTATCATCATTCATCTGCTGCTTGTTACATGTCACCCATGATTTCACATCAGAAATGCGCCTCTCTACTCTCTGGGTGGTATCTTCAACTTCAGTTGGATGGCTAGACTTGTATATATGTCAGAGAAAGTAGTTGTAGGTGGTTTACATTTGTTCCTTGACATTAAATTATAATATAAACTATATTACCAGCTTGAGTCAACAGAGACACCTGTCACTGTACCTAATACAGGTCATTGCATCTCAAGGGCTTATACACAAATATTATTTATTATTGAACTGCAACTGTATGTATGTATGTATGTATGTATGTATGTATGTATGTATGTATGTATGTATGTATGTATGTATGTATGTATGTATGTATGCATGCATGCATGCATGCATGCATGTATGATGATGATGATGATGATGATGATGATGATGATAATGATGATGATGATGATGATCACTGACCTGCCCACCTTAATATTCAAACCAGGGGGAAAAATATAATTACCTTTGGAATCTTAGTACAAATTATTATTCAGCAAATGGTGGCATATTAATTTGTAAACCATTTTTAAAAATACCATGTCAAGGTTTTTGTAATAATGTAGTTAATGTAGTCTAAAAATTGGAAAGTATTTTAGAACAAAGACAAGTGCATGTATGCGACAGTTAGTCTAAAATTGGAAGCAAAGTTATAAAGTCCATATTATTATCACGATATGATTGGTTCTTTTAATCTTAAACAATATGTTACTAACGACGTTTAATGAGGTAACAGTAATATTTAAAATATGTGCAAACAAATAGTTTTGAGGTGACAGTAAACATTTATGATCGCAGTGAACATACCTGCACCGATATAATCTACAACAGACGATTTATGTGTGAAATACTTTTGTCGTTACTTTACAGTTTTATTCTCCGTTCTACCATACTAGTTTGGCCTTCTCAAAAAAGACAGCTACTAATAGACAATTCACTAATGAAACGTTCATATAATTCCGTACAGAAACAAGAAGCTCAATTGATTAGGATGTATTATGTAAACGCATTCATAGTGTCACCTGCTTGCGTCGGTTACGGCTATCCCAGGGTTATTATATGACATCAACTGTACTAAAATATCGTAATTTCAGGTGGACATGAAACACATTAGTTATTGTTTATAGTTTCATTTTCGCACTAAATTCTACCTTATCAAGATAACTGTGTTCATCCAACAATTATTTAAGAACTAAAATTTATATCATGCAGTCTTCTTGAAATCCTACAACTCGAAAATTGAACGTGCAACTTCTAATAACCTCGCATTTGCTATTGCAAGCATGTTGTGTAATCAACTTTCATGACCTTATGAATTGTTTTCAGTTATTATAATTACCAGCATCTATAAATAAATAATGTATCTCAAGTAATAAATATCAGAAGTTTTTTAGCCTTAGTTCATAAAAAGTCTAAAAACACAGAAAGAGCACATTAATGCAATTAGTTCCTTTCTAATCTTACGACTTAGTAGCGTTATGTTTTATGTGTCACACGATCATAATTTAACAAATCTGAATGCTTCTTACACACGCATTGAACAACTGTTATTATGTAAGAATAAAGATGGTATATAGATTCATAAGTTCGTACATTTGCTCGAGAATCCAGACAAGACCTTGAACCCTCTGGTTTAAACTTTATCATCTGTTTTGGTGCACATTTCGAATTCAGTATAAACTAAGTTCTAATTTTGATCACGTACTCAGTTTTACCCTACCTTGATCTATAGCATCCCGATTGCATGCAATTAAAGTCACTTTCGTGAAGATACTACGAAGAACAAGGAAAAACGAGTGATTATAGCCACAATTATACCATTTTGATGAGAAACATTTAAATGTATTTAAGGCCGGGTGATTACATCTGAATATAATTCATCATGACTTTCATAAATTGAACTCATAGTAATCTAAGTATTATGTCTTTTCAGTGCATGACGAATTAAGACGTGCGTCATTCTTTCAACTAATTTAACACGATATTGGATTCTAAATAAAGTTTTGTCTGATGAAATATATTCGGGCAACCATTTGACAATAGATGCATTTGAGTTTGGAAAATAAAACCTATCTAAGCTACACAGTTCTTCTTGTAAAATAGAGTAATGTAATGGAGAAAATTTGCGATTGAAGATATCGGGAACACAGAATACCAACTATGTTAATCGAATTCCTACGTTGTAAGTGTTGGACAATGAAAGTGAAATCATCATCCTCTGTATTTAACTTGAAAGATTAATGTGACCGACTTAAGGATCGCAACTTTTATAGAAACTGTTAACGGTGTAATTAGAGATGTTCGAAGTAAATGTTTGAAACTTTGATGGTGGATATAATTTGGTATTGCTGAGATGTCATGGAATTGGTCAAGAATCGTATTGGTCTCTCATTGAAGCAGATTTTAAATTTAGAGGAACATTATCTTTCAAATTTCTGACAGGACTGAAAATTTCTCATCAAAACAGTGCGTGTTGACACGGTTAAGAACCACTATAGCTTTGGCATTGTATTCGCAGAAACAGCAAGAACGTCTTTGCAAATAGTAGCTTTGTATCTACGTCCATGTATAAACTATCAAAGGGATTGACATGTTTCCCATTCTTATTTTTTAAATTTCCAAAACTGAGAAAGTTAGTCAGGTTTAGGAATATCACATCTCAAATATATTACAAACAACGTAGGTGGTCATCAACCTCCAAAATGAAGTCATGTAAACGAGATCGATTGCGTACAGTCAAATATATGGACAAACGGTATCATATAGCAGCATGCAGTTAGGTTAAGAATAATCATTAACAAGGCAAACCTGGTGTTTCGAAACACAGAATTCTATCTTTTCCCGTTCCTGATGATATCATTACAGCACCAACATGTATGGTAGCTGTAAAATACGCTAAGAAACACAAAAGGCAAATGTTCAATAGAATTGTCAAGATCATATTTCAAACCGACTAAAATCGGGTATGAGTTTATTAATTCCATCATTCTTTCTTTTAGCTTAAAGTCAAGTTCGCTAGGGCCCATCATCATAACATTTGACTCAACATTTTGAGTAATACAGTATGACACCCGACTTGAAATCGTGCTCTGAATATAATAAATGCGTTGGTTAGAACATTGTTCAGCAAGATTTGGAGTTTATAAAAGAGTGCGTAAAAAAGGAGGCCGAGAGAAACGTTCTAAATTATATGTATTCAAGTTCGGGATAAAAGCCTCCAAATTAAACATCATGCTGACTCTATAGTGTAGCAGTCATCTAATTATGTTGTGAGGTACGGGGTCATTATGTGTGTCCTGGTATACTGAATATTGTATTTAAAAGAATGAAGGTCACTGAGTGACTGACAATAATAACCGGAAAATCTACTGAAAATGGATGTAAACCGGGAGATCTGTCTGGGCTGGAAGTTTATAGCGGGTATCTACATCAGTACGTTTATGAAAGACAGTCCGGAGCATATAATTTATATCGTTTTAACAGTTGCCTTTTTGATAGATCATTCAAAAGATGTAAGCGTGATCTGCGTGTCTTGCCACTCACGTTTACTAATTTGAACAAACATTAACATTATGCTCTATAGGAAATAAATTAGTTTTCTAGGTCAATATATAGGCCGGTGAAATGTAGCAGTCCGTGAAAGAAACCGAAATTTAGAAGGTTCTAAAACTTCTCATGTTCGCACTTATGCTTGTTTATTGACTAGTTCTTAGAACTAAATTATTCAATTTGGTTTCCTTGAACTTGAGCTTGTGTGTCTTGCACATGAACCTTAGCGAAAACACGACCATACGTATGGGCGTAAATCTGTATGCTTAAATTGAATGTATACAAGGGATTCAAGTTTTAAACATTACTTATCTTTTAGAACATAATATGTAGTTACCTGCAATGTCAAAACTAATTCTAATTCATGCATAAATGCATACATATTTATCCTGACTCGAGATAATCAAGGAGCTTATAAGAAATATTGTTGGTTCCTAGGAACATTATGGCTAATTATTCTTTTGTTTTGGTTTTTTCAAACAATTTCTGCCTCAGGGATAATTTATCGGTTATAAACAATACTTAGACAAATATAAGGATTAGAGTGCAGTCTGGATATGAAAAAGAGCGATAACGTTTTGTATGAGGAAGATATGTAAGGATCGAACACTTCTGCCCCGTTAAGTCATTATGAACGACCTTTCTCTTATGTTAGCCAGGAATACACGGCCAATAACATGATATTAAAGACCAAGAAATCAACTATTTTGAAATGGTTTATCTCAACTATTCAACCGTGAAATTATTTATCGCAGAGTGAAAGATTCCGTTCCTGCATGTTAAAACTGGTTTATAAAGAGTCTGAAAATGGTAACCCTAGAGCTCTACTAAAATATCCATTGAAAAGATAAAATAAAAGGTGTATCATTTTCGGAATACAAATAACGCTGAAGACTTATGCATGAGACTTTAACAGATTCTTGCTCTTTACACCAGACGATGTCCTTAAAACCAATCAATTATGGATGAACAAACGTACAGAAACATGCATTTAAACCAGACATATACAGGTAAATCTAAGCTTGGTCTCACTCATGCTAAAGGGGCAATGATTTTAAAGCACTGGATTTGACCGTGTCAAATTAGGCACTGGATAATAGTCTATTCAAAACACATAAACATCGTTTAATTACTCTCTGTCTTAGACCTGATATATGGGTTCGCAAATATGGCAAAATTAGCATAATTTACATTCTACATGTAATCGATATATCACTTTGGCACGAAGAAGATAAATGAGGGTCATTATATTTTCACAAATTGCTTTATGAACGCGTGTTGTCAGCAAGGTACGTTACCAGACGAATAGACCTCCGCATACACTATTTGTTTTGTATTTTCAATTTTTGATAACAAGACTCTAAAATGAACACAGAAATAACACAGAAATAATAAAATAAGTAGTATTGGGGTCATTATGGTCTATTGGGAAGTACATTATGCTCCACACTTTTACAGTACAATTGACAAAGATAAATTATGAGAGCAACATAATATGTACGTATATATATAAATGCAAAAAACTGACAAGCAACAGTGCAAAACTAGAATCACTCTAGCCTAAGCGCTTTCGACTCTTAGTGAGTCTTTATCAAAGGCAAATACAGAACATAGACAAGACAGACAAGTAAAATACAGAAATCGTGTTTACAAAACTTTACATGCCTGTTTCTACAGGAATTAACCTTGAAATTTATTGTTACAACTAGTTTCTAACAACTTGTTTTGCACTGTTGCGTGTCAGTTTTTTGCATTTATCTTAACCGATCCCTGACAAACGTGATCCCTTGCTGGATCCAGTGCATTTGAAAGGACTGTTATATGCCATATAATTTGTGTGTATATATATATATATATATATATATATATATATATATATATATATATATATATATATATATATATATATATTCAATCATACATATCTATAGTACACTTTTGGTTCACGAATTTAAAAGGTTCGTGCAGACCTTCATCCAACACGAATGAGTCAGATAATAAGTTTTTCAGTGCTTTATCCCCATCAACTAAGCAATGTTTTCCTACAGAAACCATTAAAGCAACGAATTATCACTCGTAATCGTTTCACTCGATATGAAGGAAAAACACAGAATTTTAGTCACACTAGCAACCTCTAGACTGTTGCTCAACTTTGAAGGTTAGTTGGGACCCGTTAGTCTTGAAAGACAATGGACGCTCGCCCACAAGAGATGTCCAGGTTGATGGTTGTACAGCGTCTGTAGTGGATATGTAGCGGAAGTGGCAGTCCGTGCTGAACATGCTGAACGTGAAATTTGAGTCTGGTGTGTGTTGGAGATGCCTCTTCTTCTTCTAATGAAATAGCTTTTCATCAGCTATCAAGCGTATCTTGTCCCCTCCGATTTTCCAACCAGTGATCAGACCGTGTTACCAGCTGAGCTTGTATAGAGAAAGCTTTTTCCAGATGTTTAAATCGTTGTCAAGGGCTTTCATGTTGCGCTTGCAGACATCCTTGAAGCGGAGATTTGGCCGTCCGATCGACCTTCTGCCAAAGGAACGTTCCGAATAAAGAAGGTCTGTGAGGATCCGTCCGTCATCCATCCGATGTACATTTCCCAGCCATCTGATCAGACGCAGGCGGAGAGGTGTGACCAATGTTGAGAATCTTGGCACGTTCAAGCACCTCGTTGTTTGTTACTCGAGTACTCCAAGTGACCTTGAGTATGCGTCAGAGACATCACATGTGAAAGGCGCTCAGTCTTTTCTCTTGTGAGCCATACATAATCCAGGTTTCTCTGGCATACAGAAGAGCGTTTAGCACACAGGCACGGTACACGGAAATCTTAGTGTCCTGGTCAGCATGCTGTTTTTCCACCCTCTCTTTGACAATCTGGAGAGAGTAGTTGATGACTTTCCAATCCGCCTGTTGAGTTCAGCATCGGGCAATAGGTTGTTTGGTGGTGGTGGTGGTGGTGGTGGTGGTAAAGCCGAGGTACGTGACCTCAAGTTCGTAGTTGTTGATGACGGCTTGGGGTTTGCGTTCTGAAACCATCACCTCTGTTTTCATTAGGCTGATAGTCATCCCAAACCCAGCGCATGATTTAGCAAAGCGTTCGATTAGGTGCTTTAACTCAGCACCTAATGGTTTCTGTGTGAGTGACTATGGCATTCCACTTATGGTTGCTTCACGCACTTTGCTCTTTGCCTTTAGTCGTGCCAGGTTGAGTAGTTTGCCGTATGATTGCATGTGCAGGTAGATCACTTCTGTAGACGTCCTCAATGCATGCTTTAGTTGGACAGCGAAGAAGATGCCGAAGAGCAAGGGGGCTAGGAGACAACCCTGTTTCACTCCTCTGCGGACGTTATGGGGGTCAGACGTTGAGCCATCGCACTGCACTGTCCCTTTTTTGTCATCGTGGAAGGACTTTATCATGCTTAGTAGCTTTGGAGGACATCCAGTCTTAGCCAGGATTGTGAATAGTCCGTCTCTGTTGACCAGATCAAACGCCTTGGCAAGGTCTATACAGGCCATGAAGAATATTTTGTGTTGTTCTCTGCATTTCTCCTGCATTTTCCCGACGGAGACGAGCATGTCGGAACCTGCACTATGACTCTAGATACACTCTGTAAACATGCGTCTGTAATCTATTCAGGATGACGCGTGCAAAGTCTCTACCAATGATGCTGAGAAGGGATACGCCCTTGTAGTTGTTGCAGTCACTTATGTCGCCTTTGTTCTTGTACAGTGTTATGATGTTGGCGTCTCTCATGTCGTGCGGGATTGCACCCTCATCTTAGCACTGGCAAACGAGGTCGTGCAGGTGTGTAAGCAGCACGCTGCAGCCGTACTTGATGACTTCTGCATGGATTCAATCCTTCCCTGGGGCTTTAAATGTGGACAGTGGATCAAAAACGTTATTTCATTCTGCAGGTTTTTTGTCCAGTTCGCCTATGAGGTCATCGTTGGTCTCGTGGTTCTCTCTGGAGTACATTCAAAAGTATTACTACACCCAACGCACCATCTGCTTGCCCTTATCGTGAATGGTATATCCTGCGGAAGACTTCAGTAGCGCTATCACTTTCTTCGTTGGACATATTGCTTTCTCTATACATGCCTCTGACTTGTCCGATATCTTGCTGCTGACTGGATGCTTTGACAGAGATAAAGCCAGTACTAACCTCTGCACTTTGCTTCTGGTAGACCTGTATGTCTGTAGAGTCATCTGGGAGGGGATCGTTTTGTATTCGAGGCAAGCTAGAAAGCGTGTCTCGGACAGCCTCAAACCAGACGTTGTTCTTTGACTGCTTCTTATCAAAGTTCCGTGTGGCTGTGCGAGGTTTTAAATCGAACGTTTTGGAGAGGACATACTTGAATTCCTTAGCCTTGTCTGGATACGACGTCTTGATCAGTGCGTGGTTTAACCTATTACCTTGAGTGATTTATCTTCTTTGGTTGAAGCTGCATTTTGCAGCACACAGGCGAGTGATCACTGTCGCAGACAGCACTGGGGAAGGTAAGGTTACAAACATACCCTTCATGGCTGGCCGTATAATAATGATCAAGTCAAGTTGATGCCATTGTTTTCAACCGTGGATTCCACTAAGACAAGTTATCTTGCGGCTTTGTCTGAAATAATGAATTGTGATGCTGAGGTCGTGGTACGAGCACATTTCTAACAGTCATTGCCCGTTCTCATTCATCTTCCTAATGCAAAACGTGCCAAGACAGGAGGGCCAAGACTCATGGTCAGCACCCACCTTAGGGTTGAAGGGGTCCAGTAATAAGTATCTTCTTTGGGAATTGTGTCGATGAGCGAGTTTCATTTATCGCAAAACTTGTCCTTGGTATATGTGGTGGCTCTTAGTATGGGTGTGTAAACGCTGATCAGGTTGACAGGCCCTGTTGTAATGTGGAGGCAAAAGAATAACAAACTTCTGCTTCCTTGTAGCCAGGGTTATATCATCCTCAGCACAGAGTTCCTGACAGCGAATTCAACACTAAACTCCCTGGCTTAATCAGCGCCCTTTTCTTTCCCGAAGTCCTTGCAGTTCTCTTTTCTGAGGGACCCTGAATCTGATATCCATGTTTCTGTAGTAATGTATGTTGACCTGAAATCTTCCAAAGTTCGTCGTTGATCACTGACGTTTTTTGAACATCGCTGATTGCCTGGAGATCATCGAATAATCCAGTCAGCATTATCCGGATATTACAGGTACCTAGCGTGATGATTGGAGGTTTCCTTTTGCTTTTTGTTTATTATTAATTGATGCAATAGTTGCCTTCCGCCTTGTCAGGTACTCGCGTACCTTAAGCTTACGCAACCAGTAAGGCAGACGAACTGTGCAGGACGGCACCACAAGAACAAAAATACGATAGCATAGTGACCAGTCATGGAGAACTGCAATAAGAGATCAGTTATTATTTCTTGAACAGATTGTATAAACTGCATTTAGTTTTCCTCGTATCATCAAAATTGGCCATTGAAAAAGGTTGTGGTGGATTTCAAAGGTGAGTTGCAAAGAATAATAGAGGCGATATTAGATAAATATAAATAGAACAAGGCCATCATTTCGGATTGATATTGTTGTTTTTTCAGATGAATACTGGTAGCAAAAACAACAACAAAAATATCTCTTTGTTTACAATAAATGGTGGACAAATGAGACGAGGGAAGGGAAAGGGTACATTATAGCGAAGACTGTACTAAATTAAAATTACACAAAATATATACAAATGTTATCCAACTTTGCTATTGTTACATCAAATTATTTTATACAGAATATATGTTCATTGTGTGTAAATATTAGTGTGTACCATCGTGTTCGGCCCATGAGGGTACGAAGTAATGCTTGGTAGCAGTTTCCCGTGTATCAGTAGTTCTTCTCTGAATTTTCCCAGGTTCTTCCTCCACGAGTTATTCCGGCCTACATGTATAGCCTATCGCGTGCTGAAAAATGGCATTAATACCCATAAAAATAACAATCACTGCGTGATACGTGAATCAAGAACAGGATGTCTCGTTTTAAAAATCATTTAGTTTTCGCAAAACATACCAAGATATGAAGAAGAGCAGAACGGAAATGTATGTAGGAATAATTAGCAGGATAGATCCACCAATTAGTAGACTATTAAAGGCATGTTTACCTACAACAGGTGCATTTACAAAGCTAATTGGACCGTCAGATGCTGACTCAGATTATCTGTATATTGATAAAATTATATCCTTTCATTTCCTTTCAAGAATATGCCAACACAATTGTTAAAAATACGCTGTATGTTTATGTCGTTTTATCTTCTGTTGGGATTGGAAATATAAAAAATGAATCTAATTAATATTTCGTACCATTGATAAGATTTAGTTGACAAAGCATCGTCTTCAAATTATATTAATGCTCTACCATCAACAGACTATCCACACCGTAGAACTCATTATGAAAACGATTCAACGAGTTTATTGGAACTACAATGTACATGGAGATATTGGGGTCAGTCATATTCACAGGAAACATGTATTGATCCGAATCGCAGTGCATCACATATATGAGGTTATATGAGTCGCTACCAAATTTCCATATTAGCTGTTTACTTCATCTAATGTCTCATTGTCGCAAAACAGAACAGCTGAAATGTAAGAAATTATGTTCATGTTACAATGTTTTTTAATAAAGTAATGGTCCGTCTTAGTAATTGCTAAATATGATTAGACATGCTACACGTTCTGGAGCATATAAGACATACATCAGCGCTCAGAAGTATTGAAAGAACAAGATGATGAAGCATTCGATCTCTAAGAGTCATGAACATTCTTAATGAATCCCAAACAGCGATAGAAATGAAAAGAATGTTATGATGATTTAAATATGAACGCATTAACCTTACACATGTAAATGAAAACAGATGAATAACTCTGTTAAACGTAGAAAAAAAGGTATCGGGGAATGAAACATGTTTACTAGGCGTAAGCGACTAGGATATAACTATATTTAGTTTATGTGGCACGACATATAAACATATGTAGCCGAAAATATGTGCAGGGATTAAGTACGCATGAGCACGTTATGCGTGATGCCTTGGTTTGATTGCACCCTGTCAAATATGTCAATAAAAAAATAAAGTAATAGTTGATGTAATTTATACGGGCATTATATTTGAATCAATTATCTTCAAGTCACGTCCTATAATATATGACTATATTCTTATTGTATGAGTGCATGTGTGTGTGTGCGTGCGTGTATGAGAGAGAGAGAGAGAGAGAGAGAGAGAGAGAGAGAGAGAGAGAGAGAGAGAGAGAGAGACACACACAGACATAGACATTGGTTGGTTGATATTGTCTTATTCCTTCAATGTTTGAAGAATTTAAGATCAGTTAAAGAAATACAATGCACTACATAAATGACGAAAACAGGGAATTCATTACTTTATTAAGCTTTAAATCAACAGCCAAATAAATAATACAAACAGTAGCAAGTACATATGCTTCAAAATATTAAACGTGATACATTGTGCAAGAAATAATTAACATTCAGTTGGTTTAAGTATCTGTCGACGGACATACTGTTTTCTGTTAAATAATGTCATATCCATCAGACATTTTTGTACATGTATATGTAATTAGTAATAAACTTGCTAATTCACAATATTTTTCAACTTCTGCAGATATATCTATATAAAAAAAACACATTTAAAATCAAACTAACACTATACATTTATTTACTGTATTGTATCTGGTAACTTATCCAATCAATGGAATATGTTATATCATTAATGAAATACTTCGAATATAGTCTTATCGTATTAATCCATTAGTTTCAATCGTTCTAATATTTCGTGTAAACCATCAAGGAGCATATTCAGTACATTAGCAGATAGTTGATCACAGAAATCACAGTATATCTCTGGAGGCAATAATGAAAATAGATTTTCAATCAGATGGTTTATGTCGTCTAAGGTTTAGGGGACAATTAATTTAAATGTGTAATGTGCGGTCAGATAGAGAACACAGATTAGCTCTTTCTTGTATTGTTCCAGTAGGAAGTAATGTCGCGAAGCAAGTTTCCATAAATGATGCATTTTTGGGATTAATTTCCATAAATCGACCGAATATCTCTCACGGTGGATTTCTGATATTTTTGCATGTACTTTTGTTCTCGTTTGTTTTGTTTTATTATTTATCTTCCATTACGTGTATAATTGTTGCAGATATATTTTTCCAAGTTAATTTGTTTTGAAAACTTCCATTGAAAATAAATCCGTTGAGATAGCTTTTGAAATCATACCTTTTGGGTACAGACTATATGTATATTACACATGGGACCTAGTAATATAAAATTTTGTTGAGTAATAAGTTGTTCATGATCGTGATATGTTATACTGAACCAGAGTTCTGAGTCAGACGGCAATACAACTCTTCCAGACTTTTCACAGAATGTACAGGATTCACTCCATTTGCATTTATTCTAATTGAGTATAGTGAATGTATTACAGTTTTAACTCTGTTTCAATAACAGTCAATACTAGAGTAGTAATGTTATCTGCAAAAGTACCTCATGTATATTCATCTGACATATTGGTTAAACGCATTTAGTCGTTCATCTCTTTAATAGATTATTAATGTAATTAAAACAGAACGCAAGACAATACACGCCTTTGAGCAACACCCCTAGGTATCCAGAAATATATTCCATATACTTCCTCTGCCAGATACACAAGCACGTGACTGTACGTAAAAATGGACAATTATTCTACATATTTTTTTATATTAATCCCAAATATTTTAATATTTTAATCGCCCATAATTCTCCTGTGTATGGAATACCTTTTCGTAAACAGGTACCGGTAACAGTGTGCACCTCTGTGGCAATTTGTCTAAAGAGATTTGGCTGTAATAAAAACAGTCTTTGATTCATGTCCTATATTTTCACTCTTTACTAGTATTGTGTGTGTGTATGTGTGTGTGTGTGTGTGTGTGTGTGTGTGTGAGAGAGAGAGAGAGAGAGAGAGAGAGAGAGAGAGAGAGATGTTGTCATCAAGAATCAAAAGGTTTGAGTATGGTAGAAAGATGCCCAATATCGTACTTTGCATTTGTATAGCACAATATATATTCGTCTGAACTAATGTTCCGACCAGAGATTTACGGAAGAACTAGCACTATACAAAATTTAATAATTTCCTCTTAAACTATCTTTCTTGTCCGTTTTAAACAAAATAAAATAATGACTATTTTGTTATGAAACATAATTACTAAAGTATAGTGACCGGTGAAAAGTTGTTAATGGCAAAAACTTTGAAACGCTCCAATTACATACAATTTGAGAAACTGATAGTATCAATAGACCAAGATGACCTTTGAGAACATCTTATATCAGTTTTCAAAAGAGAACGTATTAATTATATAAATTTAGCACACCTGATATCTCTAATTAATTCGTATTAAAGTGCTAATGATAATTGCCGGATTAGTTTGAGTTAAAGGGAGTGGAGTATCAATATAGTGCAAAGTGAATGAGTTGACCTTAGTTCGGACTACAGAGCACGGAAAATTAAGGTGCACCTAAGCGTTGCACTGTCTTCCTTACGAATTTTTTTTGGAGCCCTTTGGCTAACATTTTGAGTCTTGGAGACAGCCAGGTACACCCGATGTTCCCTTGATAAAGAGAAAGTGAAAGCGACAGAGTAAGACAGAGGATTAATGAGGAAACTAATAAATCAAAAATATTTCGGCTGTCAGAATGGAATCTAGTCTCAGGAGGTGGATAATTAATATTTTACAATGTAAGACCTAACCCCTTATGAAAATGATTTTCTTTATAGCCTGATCACATTTGTCTTCCAAAACCATCATTTCACACATTACCCCTGACTATGTACTAATGTAACCAATAACAATTTTCTTGATTAAAGCAACATTACGTGTAAGCTAATGTATTTGTTTTCAAGCCCAATTATTACCAAATGCATTGTGTAGTGGTTCCATTTAACTCGTTTTCACAGGTTGCCAATTGTTAATGTCTGAACAGACTTTCCGCTGTTAGCATTTGTTAGCATTTCCTCCTTTAGTGTAAGGTCTTCTATCTGAATATTAGCTTCTATGAATTTTTTCGCTTTTTAATTAAATCTGTATGTCGTCTTTGAATCTCTTTTTCTCTCTGCTCTTTGTAATATGAATAAAATAGTATATTTTAAGTTGTTAATATTTGTGCATAAATTAACCTCTTAACATTATTATATGGTATCATTTATTGCAAATATCAAGGCATTCAGGTATCACAGCTAATGCTTCTAATCTTAGAGAATTTGAATTATTGTCTGCACTTTATGGAACATTTTTCGCTTAGTTGTATATGGTGTCTAGATTATTATATAGTTTTTTTTTTTCTTGTACAGATTGAAATCTTGCTAACAGGTTAATCTCTGATCCAGCGGTGCATAATACTCGGATCGATGTTAGCTCGTAGTCGTTGTGGAAACAAGAGAATGGAATGGAATCTAGTCTCAGGAGTTTTTGTTTGTTAATGTTTGTTTGTTTGTTCTTTATTAGGATTTTTAAAGTAGCTTTAACAGTTTTTAAGTCATATCGATACGATGTCTGCAGTGAGGCAGTTTATAGTGATGTCTAACACTGGGGCATCTTGCCGCAGATATGTAGCATGATGTCCAACCCAGTCACATTATCCTAACACCAGGCTGACCAGTCCTAACACCAACCTCTTAATGCTGAGCGCCAAGCGAGGCAGCTTTTAGTACCAGTTTTGTAAGTCTTTGGTATGACTCGGCCGAGGATCCATCCCACAACCTCCCGTTCCCGCGGAAGACGCTCTAACCACTAGGCCACCAGTAGGCCGTTAATGCCTTCGGAGGCACGTCATACACTTGCAAATTCGGTAATATTAAATTTGAAATGAAAAACGTGAGCCCAACGATAAACATACCATGTCCAATTAAACTGCATATTTCCATTCAGTTCTTAAATTTTGTTCACAGCCAATCACCAATCAAACCCTCAAAATTATGGACGCCTTCGATTGGCTGGCTGATAGTCTTACGCTTATTGTTCCAATGTTAAGTGAAGTTTAATAACTATGGTTAATACATAAGTATTTTCTCGGAAAACGATTTTGAAACTGAAAAATAAAACCATTTCTTGTTGCAGTTTGCTCGAAATATCCTTCCTGCTCCATCTTCCACTTTTCCTATCGCCACTTGTCAATCACGCTGTCCGATTAAACAATCAGCAAGTGTAAATTAGACACACCCATATCCATCTTTTACGTCCGCATTTTATACCGACAAGCCGGTTGTCGTGATAATAGATTGTGATACTAAATATTTTAAATTTGACAATAGTTCATTGATTTGTCGATCGATAATGCTGAAGAAAAGCAACTGTGTGGGGTGGGGGGGGCGCTTTGCAGTTACAAACTTTGATACCCAGAATGTCTAGAATGGAGGACTTAGATTCATTTGTTCCCTTCCGAATGTTAGACGAAACTTGGATACAGTGTAGATATAAGCTTTCGACCGCTCTCAAAATCAATGCAACAAAGACACGAATGACGGCATTTATCACGTGCATTGTAATAAAAGTATTTTGAAAAGTGTGTCCCGACGAAAATATGACAAAATAAGAAAAGATAGTCAAATTTAAATGTCTGTAGAATATGGGACGAGAACCGGCTACTTTGTTATGTGCATTTGTTCTTCGTCTAGAGCCACTGAGCCCCAGATTATATTTTTTTAGAGTCTGAAAATCTACTCTTTGATGTTGGCTTCATCGTTTCGATCTTTCAGACACTCGAGTGACTCTTAAACGTTTAATCGTTGAGCTCTTGGGAGATGGAATTTGTAATTAAAGCAAAGAAATACAAAGGCAACGGTTTCAGACGTTTACCTTCAGAAATGAAAATATGTGTTTTACATTGCTATGTATACATACATCACTAACAAAAATTCATTTTACAGAGTAGAACTTTAGAACTTTATGTACAACAGAACACTTGTTAACAATTGATTACGATCTTGTTCCTAATTTTATCTCATTTATCTCAAAGGTAGCATAAATATAAATCAGATACAGCTAATAAAATGAAATTGTATAGTAAAAGCATTAGCATGTTCTGTAGTAAATTTTCTTTTACATGAAGACTTCAACACGTTGGTTATTACTATACAACTTTTAAATACAATTATATATATTATATATTGCTATACAAGTTATGCACTTTGGTACTTCTATAATTTTACGAATAATAAAAATCCATATCTAATAAATACATCACTTAAATTGGGACATATTTCATTTCCAAATAATGCATGTTAGTCGGAAGTTAACATGTCTTGTCACGTGATTCAGTTGGCTAGGCGATCTATCAAGGTCAATTTCATCGTTGCATCCTAGGCTGTTTACAAATTCACCTTGTTCTGGCTCCATCGTCAATCATTTTCTAAAATTAAATATAACCAGAAACAAAGTTAAGCTAGAACATATGTGTATACATTAGATTTGGAAGCTGTACCGGTTTAGAAACTTTGATGGTGGAAGCAGTCGACAGTGTACTCAACTAGGACTACACTAAATATTAATGTTGGTTGAGATGCTGTATGCATTTCTTCAAAGTTATTATTTCAGTGAATTTATTGTCAATTTATCTATAATGTTATCACTCCCGCAGATGCGGCGTTTGATTGGCCATGGGAGGTTGCTATACAACTGATACCTTCCTGTTATGTCGTCTTTTTTAAGCAATAAAATGTTAAATGAAATTTCGATTCATATAATAGTACGTTCATACTCGCCAATAAACGAGATGGTTTGACCACGATTGAAATATAAAGAGCTCTTCTTCATGTTGAGTATTAGAAAAGGAATGAAAAGGTTCACACACACATATTGTGATTATTTTAATAATTATTAGGACCGTTTGCAGAAGTACTGTTTTTCTTTACAATTGTATTGCTTTCATAAGTATTATGTATATTCACAGTACAATTACATTTATTCCCATTGTTAACAAATTTAGTCATTAATGAATTGCATTAAATCGAAAAAGCGTTCCGAATATTTCGCAAAAGTCATTGTGTTTATTCTCAGACGTTTAGAGTTTATTAAAGGTATTGCACTTACAAGGAACTATTTCGAATATACGCAATATGTTTCTTCCTTTTACCACGATTTGCCACCAATAGGCTTCCGTAGGTGAGCATCACATTGCATAAAAAGATTATTTTCATAAGTGCAAATTAGAAATAGTTTTAAATATACCCAACCTAAAAACCACAACAAGAAGTCTATAAATTTATTAAAGAAAGACATGCCATTAAACTGCAAATATACCTATACGGAGGACAATACCAGAAATCTACAGGAGGAGTATGTCAGCTATAAAGGAAACCTAGGAAACATAATGAAGTTAAACGAATTGCTTTTGAATAAAGAGAGCAGGGAAACGTCTAAAATGCAAATGACAACGAGGAAGCATTGAAATTCATTACAAAATGTTAATAGAACATAAGGATAAAAGTTCCACCCCTTCATATTCATTCTTACAATAAGTAGATGAGATTAAACTATATACACTTTAACAAAACCGCTATTGTACACCACTAGATTGTAATATGGACTATCTTACTACCAGGTTCAGTCATTCGGTTTGGACCTGAATTCACTACTAGCGAGCCATGGCATCATTCAAACTCACCAACACTTGACTCCGTGACGTTTGCTCCTAGTAATTGGCTAATTATTTCGGGCTAAGAATATTTCCATGGCGCCGAATCACTCTAATCACACAAATTTAAGAATTGCTTAAAACGGGGCGCTAAACAATGCGCATACTAAAAATTTATTACAATATATTGGTTTCTGAACGCCCAAATTGGTCATGTGTGACTGCATACTCGACATAACAGGTCGTGTCTGATGGATTAAAAGACAGTTTTGGTAGCATATTGAAGAGTGTTCTCGTTCCTCTGAAACTTCGTGTAATATTTACAAGCTGATCAGTATGCACAGTAAAGTTTCAATCTTACTAACGACATGCACAATCGGATCAAGTCCTTCGATCAGCTTCCCAATTTGTTTGCCTAAATTCGGGATTTTGTCTCCGTTGTTTTCTATGAGGTTGTATTTTTGTAGGGGTGCATTTCTCTTTTAGCAGTGCGACGGTGGTCGATAACACTGCTATAACACAGATAACACTTTCGAAAATGATACTCTGCACTTGGTAGCTGAGGCATGTTTTTCAAACATTGAACGCAGGCAGTTATCGAGTTGTTCTGCTGTAGGAGGTGAAAAAAAGAGTTGTTAGGTATTCTTGGATGTCATGCATTTGTTTGGTTCTATTTATCGAACGGACGTTTCTCTTAGTAGCAAATAAAGGTCAAGGGTTGGGGACTGATACGTCGAGATGTCATATTATGCAGAGATGATCTGATGCAAGTTCTTGGGATACAAAGAAGGACCGTATAATAATATCATCTGGTCTATGAAGAATCCAGTTTAAAATTTGACCATGTTAATGGATGGGTTGGTTAACTGGCTGTTTAAGGCTGAAAACATGAATGGAATCTAGGAGTTTTGACGTGATTCTAGGACAGTCATAGTGATAGTTGAAATCTCCAATAATAATGCGTCTTACTCTCAGAAAAAAAGGAATATATTGAAAGGCAATCTTTACATCAACATTTTCCGTCACCGAAGGAACAAAGTCTGTGCGTATGTGTCCTTGAATAAATGTTCTATATAGTTCCGATGAGCGTGCCTACCATACATCCAGTTTTTAATAATAATCAGACAACATATGATTAATGATTATGATGAAACTATGTCCCTTGAAATAAAGTGTACACATGTGTCCTAAAACGACAATAATTGTATACCTCTTCCTCTGAAGAATGGAATACAAGATTATTGACGTCAAGAATATCCATCATTGAAACAAGTGTTTTTTCTGTCGTCGAAATAAAATTTTCCATCCAAATTCTGAAGAGCCTGCATAATATCTATGCAATTATGAAAACAATTCAAGAACAATATGATTACTGCATAAAATGCGGCTATGTCCCTTGAACTAAAGTGTGTACTTTGGACTTGGAAATCCAATAAATGAATGAGTCATCCTGTTGGAAATGAAATTACAAAGTAAGACACGGGGTTATAACCACGCGACACGAGTCAGACATGGCTAGAGTATGCTAAGCAAGGAGAGGAATTAGAAAAGGGCAACGCAAGGTGAGGCTTGACGGACTTTGCAACCACATGAAGCAACACGAGGCTCTGTGAGTCTATACAAAGCAAGAATACAAAAGAATGGGCAAGCGCTATTTAAGCGCACAGCAATACACCGGGCAATTACGAAGCGACACGAGGGCACACAAGGCTAGTGTATGATAAGGCAAAATATTAAGCAAGGGATGTGCAAGGTGAGGCTTGGCAAAGACAAACGCAATAAAATAACAAGGCAGCCAAATGACGCAACATGCGGATATGCAAGTCTAGACAAAACAAGGAAAGGCAATGTGCAAGGGCTATGCAATGACACGACTATTTAAGATGATAGATTTACGACTTAACGGGAGCCATGCAAAGGTTAGGCTATGCAAGACAGGGCAAGGCAATTAGCAAGGGCTACGCAAGACAAAATGAAAATGAAAATCAAGACACGGTAATGACGCAACACTTTCAAGGCTCTGGTAAGCTAAGCACAACAAGGTATTGGGCAAGGACAAGAGAATGTGTGGGAGGTGGCAACTTTAGAATACATTATAATAGCGCCTGTTGTAACAAATTTCCAAGGTGAAAAACAAAATTTTCACTTTTATCAAATGTCCCATCTTATCCTAAACGCTCTAAATGCAGTTCTGAAGAAACAAACCTACAATAATATGATTGATGAATATAATCAAATATTGGCATTGACAATCAAATGTGATCACATTTTCAAGAAATCCAATACGCTAATGCGTCTTTCTCACTTGGAGAACTGAGTAACTGTCAGGAAATCTTGATATAAAGTACCTTCATCGTTGAAATACAATTGTGTGGTCATGTCGACAAAGAAAGGTTCCATCTGATCCTGATCACATACCAGCCAAACTGATCTGAAAATATTCCATGAAGAAAAGTATGATTAACGCATATAGTAAACATAGATTCGATATAATGAAGTATACAAATGTGTCCTAGAAATCCAATTAGTTAATGAATTTTCCTCTCTTAGGAAAAGAACAATAGAGGCAACCTTGACGTCAAGAGTTTCCATTGATGGATGTTGTGTGTGTGTGTGTGTGTGTGTGTGTACATGAAGAAATATTCCATACTATCCAGAAGAGTAAGCCTGTACATCATTCAAAAGGCCCTGAAAATAATCAGACAAATATCAATCAATAAACCAATCTGTACCTTGTAATAAAGTACACATTTGTCCAAGGAAGGGGATAGCTTGAAAGGCAATCTTAACATCAACCTTTTCCATCACTTAATGAAAGAAGTCTGTGTTTGTATGTGTCCTTGAAGAAATGCTTCATTTAATCCTTAAGAGCGAGCCTACCATACATCCAGTTCTGAAAAGCAATGACAACTAATGATTAATGATTATGATAAAACTATATCCCTTGCAATAAAGTGTACACATGTGTCCTAAAAATACAATAACGGAATGCCTCTTCCTCTGAAGAATGGAATACCAGATTCGTGACATCGCGAAACTATATTGTTGAAGCGAGTATTTTCTTCTGATATCGAAAAAAGTGATTCATTCAAATTCTGAAGAGCCTGATTATTATCAGTGCAATTCTGAAAATAATCCAAGAACAATATGAATACTGCATATGACAAAACGATATCCCTTGCAAGAAATTGTGTACATTGGACTTGTAAATCCAATCAATTAATGAGTCATCCTGTCTGAGAAAGGAAATAACTTACAGGTAATGCACTGTGAACATTCTCCGTAATTCAAAGAACACTATCTATAAAATGGTGAACGAAAATGAACATGAAAGCTACACAAGGGTCTGGTCCACTAGGCATGGTAAGGCATTAGACAATACAAGATCAGGTATGTAAATATCAGAACACGATGAATGACAGGATCGCTTCATGACGCAACATGTGGCTATGCAAAGCTCTACAAACAAAAACGCAGTGTAATTTGCAAGGGCTATGCAAGGCGAGATGCAAATACATAACAAGACACGGGGCCATAATGACGCGACGCGAGGTAACACAAGGCCAGGTATGTTAAACAAGGAAATAAATTAGGCAAGGGCTACGCTATGCAAGGTTAGGCATGACAGAAAAAGAACACGATAAAAACTAGGCAGCCAAATAACGCAACATGAGGCCATGCAGGCCTATACAAGACAAGAACACAAGGAAATGGTCTTGAGAAATGCAAGGCGTAATGAGGCAAGACATTAGGCGTGGGCTATGCAAGGTGAGGCGTGGCAACAAAAGAGAACACGATAATAGACAAGGCAGCTAACTGACGCAACATGAGGCTATGCAAGCCTAAACAAAATAATGAAAGGCAATGTGCAAGGTCTATGCAAGGTGTGGCATGGGATAATGACAATACCGTTAAAAACGATAGATTCACGAAGCAACGCGAGACAAAGCTAGGCAAGGCTAAACAGGATATGAAAAGGCAATGAGCACGGGCTACACAAGGAAAATGACACTGCAAAACAGGACACGGTAATGACATATCACGAGGTTTCAAAGCTAGGGTAAGCTAAGCAAGGCAAGGTATTGGGCAAGAGTAAGACTGTGTGGGGTGCCAAATTTAGAAAACAATATAACAGGGCCTGATGTAATAAATTTGCATTGTTGAAAAGAATGTGTTTCTTTTATACATAATGTTCCATCCAATCATATGTGATCAACACGCAGATTTGAAACAAACTAGACACTAATATGATTGAATATAGTCAATTATTGGCATTAACAATAAAATGTGATCACTGTTTCAAGAAAACCAATACGTTAATGCGTCTACCTCACTAGGACATAACTGTCAGACAACCTTGATATAAAGTTTTTCCATCATTGAAATAATATTCTATGTCCATGAATAAAGGCCCAATCTGATCGTAATCACATACCAACCATGGCGATCTGAAACGATTCCATCCAGATAATTATGATTAAAGCATTTAGCAAACCTAGATCCCTCGCAATGAAGTGTACACATTTGTCCTAGTAATCCATGAAGTTAATATGTCTTCCTCTCTTAGGAAAGGAATAACAGGGGCAATCTTGACATCAAGAGTTTCCATTGATGGAAGTTTTGATTGTGTTTCTGTATTTGTAAAATATTATTCCATCCAATCCTGAAGAGAGCATGCATACCATTCAAAACGCCCTGAAAATAATCAGACAAATATCAACGCATATAAATCTGTTCTAAATGCATTTTCATCTCAGAGAAAATGAATAACTTGAATATGAATCTCAACATAAAGATTTTTACAATGTATTTCTGAAGAACGAGCGTGCCATGCATCCAGTTCTAAAACAAACTCAAAAAACAATATATGATTAAAGCTTATGATAAAAATATGTATCTTGCAATAAAGTGTACACATTTGTCATAGAAATACAATCACTTAATGCGCCTTCCTCTCTGAAGTAGGGAATACCAGATTTTTTATGTCAAGAGATTCCATCTTTGAAACACGTTTTCTTCTGTCCTCGAAAACTATCCGTGCAGTTCTGAAAAAATTTTTTAAAAAAATGATTACTAAATACTACAAAGTTATATCCCTTGTGAGACAGTGTACATTGGGCTTGGAAATCCAATGAGGTAAATCTTCGTCGAGTTTGAGGAAGGGAATATCTGTCAAATAATTTGTGAACATTTTATATTATTCCAAACACAATGTCTACGTCCTCGAAATATTCCATGGTGAGTCGCTGAAAATAACACTATATAATAAATGGTGACCTAATATAAAGCAAAATAAAGCTACACAATGCTAGAGTTCGCTCAGCAATGCAAAGCATTGACTAATGGCTATAAAAGGTTACTCGTGTAAAGATGAGAACATGATTCAAGACATGGTCTCAAGAAAGGCCCTATCGACAATAGTCATCAAGATTTAAGTTTTGTCCAAAAATGCCATATTCAGTATAATTGATGAATATTTGATTTTAGTCCAAAAAGGCGATATCAGTTTTATTGATAAAGATTTTATTTTAGTCCAAAAAACGCTATTAGTATTAATGATCAAGATTTCATTTTGCTCAAAAAAGGCCGTATCAATATTATTGATGTTGTTTTGAATTTATTCCTATAATGGCCTTTCGGTATTATTGATGAAAATTTGATTTTAGTCCAAAAAGGCCCTAACAATATTAGTGAGGAAGGTTTGATTTTAGACCAAAAAGACCCTATCATCATTGTTTCTCAAGATTTGATTTTAGACGATAAAGGCCCAAACAGTATTATTTATCAAGATTTGATTTTAGTCCAAATCGGTCCAATAAATATTATTAATCAAGATTTGATTTCAGTCCAAAAAGGACATATCAGTTATTATTTAACAAGATTTGACTTAGTTTAAAAAGACGTTATCAGTATTATGTATAAAGATTTCAGTTTAGTCCGAAAAGGCCATAACAGTAACTTATAAAGATTTGATTACGTCCAAAAAGGCCCTTTCAATAAGTTATCAAGATTTGATTTGGTCCAATAACATAATGAAGCCACAGGCCATTCACTGCAGCCACAGACGTACCCAACACACTGTTTCCACAGGCAGACACCACACGCTGTTTACAAAGGCTCACTCTCCATACACTGCCTCCACAGGCGGGAGACGCACGCTGTTTCCACAGGATAAACACCATACGCTGTATCCATAGGCGGACACCACACACTGACTCCAGATGCCGACATCATACGCTGCCTGCAAAAGCAGACACCACACGTTGCATCCACAGGCGGACAACACACGCTGCCTCCACAGGTATAAAACACACTTGCCCCCAGAGGCAGACACAACACGCTGCCTCCATAGACGAACACCTCACTCTGACTCCTTTTCTGTCTGGGATTTGATGGATAATCTATTCGTGTATGACTTCACAGAATTAAGGACACTTGCCTATTGTAGACAATTGGTACCAACATTATACAGTACATTTCATTATGTTTGCTTTGAAATGAATTGCCCATCACTCATGACATTATTGTTTATAAACTGTATACTATTTTTAAAACCTTTCGCAGAAAATTAAAGACCCTCTGACCTTAATTTGTATATTATACATTAGGGCTTTAGAAATAAAATCTGATAAAGTCATTAGAATAAATGTTCTAGAGTATATGCCATACAAATAAAAACATCCTTCCAAAATATGTTAACATCGACTATGATCATTTATATACAGGTTTACCAAATGTGTAAATAAATTTCTTCAATAAATTAATAATGAAACACCAATATGTACTTTCAGTAATTATTCACACCCAGGATATTTAGAGAGAAAAACAAAATTTGTCAAGCCATTTCAAGTCATTTTTCTTGACACATGTAACTGATCATTTACACAAGTGCTTGTAGATTAAATAATATACTCTTTATATAAACCATTCTGGAAGATTTGATAAACTAATAGGCGATTTAAATTTAATAAAGCAATTGACTTCATAACAATTTTACCAAAGAGATGTGGGTGTGATTTGGATTTTTAAATTAGCTTTAATGACTTTTCAGTCATATTATTCAGATGTATGCAGTGTGGCAGTTTATAGTGATGTCTAGCACTGGGGCAATATACAGATATACATATTGATACCCCATCCAGTCACATTATCCTGACACCAGGCCGACCAGTCCTAACACTAACCTCTTGATGCTGAGCGCCTTGTGAGACAGCATCCGAGGCAAACACTAACCACTAGGCCACCGGAACGGTATCCCAAGACGGTAAGAATTCTCTTTAACTGCGTCACTAATACTTTGATGTCATTGAAGTAAGTAATTAAGATTTAAGATGTGATTGATGGTAATTAAAGCCGAACATGTGACTTCAATATGTAGAGAAGATAATGCATAATACATATATAGTGAAACTTTTCTATCCTGCATAAATCATACTAAGAAATGTTTTTTTTCTTTTCCTTCTTCATACTTCCTATCTATATGATTCTTGTGTTCGCTTTACATTAACACAGGAGGTCTTTGCATACAGTTTTAACGTGTGCATTGTAACTTTTAAAAGATTTCTAAGATCCGCCTTAAAACAATGTTGTATCATCAGCATACTGACATAAGAAAAACATTTCCATCTATATCAATACCATTTATATATTTTTCTTTTCTTTCAATAATGACAGTTTATATGCATAAAGTAAAAATAAATAAGCTGAAAGGTGATCACCTTGTCTGCAACTTTTATGTATAATAAACCAAGACACGTACATTAACAGTTACACCATTGTGTCTTGTGAGAAAAGGTTTGAATCAATTTTATATTTTATTTCATGAAATTGAAAAGATCTATCACTAACAATAACAAATCTCATTCCAAACAACTAAATCTTTTTAAAAGTCAATGTATAGTAACATACCAGGAATATTGTGCTTTACAGTTTAAAACTTAACTACTCTTTTACTTTTACAAACAAATCTACCAGCCATACAACCAGTTTGGTCCTCTCTAATTAAATATAGTAATACTTTTAATTCCTATTTTCAATACATGCAGAGGATACTCTGTTGGTCGTAATAAGGAGATATATTGGTCTCCACTTTTTAACAAGTTTTATCTTTATCATCTTTAAGAATATAAGTAATAACGCATTCCTTCTGAGTTGCTGGGAGTATATTTCACAACAAAAGTTAATTTACTTTACCAGAAAATGTCCAAAATCATTCCAAAAGAACTGCATAAAATTCAGCAGAAAACCCACTGAAACCTGAACTCTTGGAATGTTTCATTTTTACTAGGCCAATTAAAGCTTGGTTAAAGAAATCCGTGCTTTAAATTCTGGCTCTGTTTTGCACAAAATGATATTACAATCTTTACATTTCTTAGAGCTCATGATCGCGCATATATATATATATATATATATATATATATATATATATATATATATATATATATATATATACATTAGTCTGGATCCATCATGGATGATATATACTGTAACGTAAACACCATATCAGCTGTGGCATCTTCTAGATCAAAGGGTGTTTATTTGTACGTTTAATTTCAATTCCATACCAAATAGTCAGGTGCTCATTTTACTAATGATCGTTCCAAACCCATGTCTATAAAACGACTGAAATTCAATGACAAAAGTCAATATCTTATTTTTGTCAGTTATGATTAGGAAAAACTCTCACACGATTCTTTTAACTTAAAGATAGATTTAATTAACTAATCCTGGCCAGCCAAACCCATATATACTCTATTTTATCCTCTCCCATTTCCAGACTGCTTCCCAGTTGTCCATACAATCAGTGTAGTAACACATGCATAAGCAAGCAACAAAAATGTGCTTGTCAAAGATTACTTTATTTAAAAACATCTGATAAAAATGAAAATGAATATGTCTTATCAAGAGTTACATATTTTACTATCACCAATTATCTATTTAATTTAAGATGTAAATATATCATCTGTCTTGCCCTAGTATGCAACAAATAACGGTCAAAGTGATCATGTGCATGTATTTCTACAGAAAAGCAGATTTAAATGATAAATTACCTAAATGTCCCTAGAACAAGATTCAGTTAAAACTAATGTGAGATAGGTGTCAGTCAGGTAACGTTCAACGAGTGTTCTAATCGCAAGACGATTAAAGGACTTAAATTCCATTTATAAAACAATGTCTCTATTTGTTTCCGTTTCAAGCAAGATAAACTGACAGAAGAGGTTTACTAAAAACGTTCATTACCAACCAGTCCTGCTCAGTAAAATCCATATTTGTTTTTATGTTCAACCACTTCAAGACTGGTTCCCATTAATCCAAATCATTAATACCATGAGTCATTCAGCATGAGCATCGGTGGTTTGAGTCTGCAGTTAAACTTTGTCAACTTTGTCATTTTTAAAAACCAATTACTTAACAATGTTACTTGTTTTGGAGATTGTATTGTCACCATAGGATACAATGGGATTTTGCACAATTTCTAACAACTTAAATTTGCTCTTTCCTCACATGATAATAGAACATATTCAACATGAAGATATACTGATAAGAATAATTGGCAAGTGATAAAGATGTTGCTTTTTCTGTTGTTGTAGGGTTTAACGCCATTTTTCAGCACAAGATAGGTTATATGTGATGTCCTGTATAAATGGTGGAGGAAGAACCAGGTTGTACCCTGGAAAAACACACTGACCCATCAGAAGCTAATGGCAAGCTTTCTATATTTTTCGTTACATCACCCTTTCCCCAAAGTAGTGAATCAATGTTAATGGCTGCATATATCATTCAAATTAAATTTATCATAAAATCGGTTCATTTTCAACTGTATTTCGGACTGAACATGAAAATCGGTATGGTATGTTGATCTCACAACATGAACAAAAGAAGTGCCAGCAAGTTGAACATGGTAAAGATCAGCTTGTAATGAATTTACATTATGTCTTAATCTAATAGGAATAATATCAAGTGTTTGAGTAATGAAACTTGACAATTTTGACATAAACACGTTTTCAAAGACATGCTACAATGAGTATCTCACTTGAGTTTGTTGCAAAAAGATACTACTAACGGTATACAAAATGATTTGATAGAATTTAGCCTGAAATTGCAAATGGCCATATTGTTTGAATGTCGAAGATTATAATTTGTTCAGACACCAATGAGGGAGTAATTCAAGTCTGGATTTTCCTCGTTTTAATGTTCTAGAGAGTATTTTTTGTCTTTTGTTGACTGCAGACCTTCCCACCCTGTTTCGAATCAGAGAGATTGTCCGCTAGTGTATTTTAGAAGTCCTGTAACTGTTCACGCCACTTCAAGTTGTAGTTTTTCAATTTTGTTCTGAATTGATCCATGAACATCTGTCCCAGACTATAACATGATAGCCCTAATATAAAGTAGATACAGTATTTTTAAATATTTTTATACTTTTTTTGTGTTTCAGTTTTCATACATTAGTTATTCATGATGATGCTGTTCTTAAAATTCTGCCAATGTGACAAGTCATTTTGGTTATTTGATTTACAATAGTAATCCTAAATTACAATACAAATTCACATATTTAAGTTTGAAATTATGAAAACAAGTTCTGGACGATTTGTTTTCTTACATTTTTTTAACAAGAAAAACAGAGCAGCTATTTTGATTTTGATTACTCTTTAACGGCCATTTCTTGGATCAGTTATGCAGTTTTATTAGATCCTTATTCATGACAAGCTCTATGTATCAAAATAAGATGATGAATATTGCAAAGATGAGTCATCTGTAAATAGATGAAAGAGCTTATACCATTGAAAATATCGTTACATAAATTAAAAACAAGAATTGCCCAAGCATGGATCCTGGCAGCACACCAGTATTTATAATCATATTATATGAATAAGTATGCAAATCCACCGCTTGTAATCTATTAATTAAACAACTTTCAAAACATTTTATCAGATTATCTGAGGGACTGTATTCTTTGAATTTAAGTAAGGAGCTTATGTGCCAGACCCTATCAAAAGCTTTTGATCACAAACTACAAATATTGTGATATTGTTCTAATGAACTGCAAATAGTATTATACATTTCAATAACTTGAAAAACAGTGGAACGACAAGGAAGGAATCCTGATTGATACTTACGGTAAAAGATGGTTTATATGAAAATAATAATAGACAGGTTTAAAAATCGATCGTTCATACATTTTGCGACACAGCTAAGTAATCAGAATGATCTATAATTGGCAATCTCATGTGGATAATATTTAGGAAGTATGTTGGCAAGTTTCCATTTATATGGAAATTTGTTTTTTACACTGATCGATTAAATAGTATTGCTAGTGGTACTGCTTATGTTTCACTAATGCCATTATGCATTTTTTTTGACAGAGATGCAATCAATAATGTCTTTAATTTCTTTTTCATTAATCTGTGATTTGTGTGATTAGGATTTTTAACGTAGTTTTAACAATTTTTCAGTCATATGTCTGTAGTGAGGCAGTTTATAGTGATGTCTAGCACTGGGGCATCATGCCACAAACATGTAGCTTCATGTCCCACCCATTCACATTATCCTGACACGAGGCCGACCAGTCCTAACACTAATATCTTATTGCTGAACGCCAAGCGAGTCATCTGTTAGTACCATTTTTGTCTTTGGTATGACTCGGCCGGAGATCGAACCCACGATCTTCCGCTTCCGCGGCGGACGCTCTAACCACTAGCCCAATGGAGCGGTTGAAATTATATTTAAAATTCATACATAGTTTAACACTTTTTATAACACGTACTATTGCCACTCATGAATTTCAACTTTAATATCATTTGTGTGTTCTGTTCAGTCACTGGAGCCTTTTCTTTTTGTAGAATTACATGCAAGCATAGACATTTCTAATTATAGGTCAGCCAAAATTATTTTTTATTATAATACGTGCGTGCTACCATACCTATAGTTAGTTATACGTCGTAAAGGTCATGCATGCGTTCAACAAATATTATTTCAGTAATATGTTTCATTTGTCTTAAAATTTGATTATACATACATTTAAATGTCAATTACTCCCTTTATTTCGATCCGCGTACATCCATATGTCTTTGCAAGGCCATTATTTACACGCCCCCAAGAAGTACATACGGCAAAACAAATGTTAAAGTACATTAACATTTTTGGATGAGATCAACGCAAGGTGTGATACAGCACAATCTGGATTGAATGTCGCGCACTATGATGTCATAATGAAAGCCACGTATGTTGAATATTAGTTCTACACTATATTACGACCATTAGACTCGCCGTGCTTTTTCTTTACCCAGTTTAGTACCTGTTCACCTTTGTAAAAATCCATGGCGATCGATAATTTTCGTTTAGAAGTTTCTTGATGACAGTAAAGGTACAGAGCTTTCAATAATCAGGACTAGTATTAAATATTTAAACGGCAATTAATATTTAAGATGAGTACATGACCTGTATGACTATTATAAGTTAGGCGAACACGGCGATAATACAGAGTTATTCCCCGGAAGTAAAATGGAATGCTATGGTACACCGGTCTAATAGTTATTGGAGGATACGTACATAGAAACATTAATCTTCAGATTATTTTTATGTATATTATTTTGTGTTCTTTGCTCTTTATTATGATACATTTAATATATTTTCCATAAAAATCAGATGATTGTAAGAAACGAACGATAAACAGACGCATGTGGATTGCAGGTCATGCAAGAGAAGTTATCACAGTAATAGCAACAAAAATACTATTTTCAAGATGGTAACTACTTGCAATGTTAGGATCTTGATGCATATGCTGAAAAAACTCTAAATCAGTCTACACCTTGAATGCTACTTCAATGGCTCTCATTATGTCTCCTGCATCCTCCGTCTACAGATACGTAAATGAAAGAATAAAAACTATACATGCGTATCTTCTGGTGACAGGGGATGGCGACAGGATTGTCTTTGAGAATGGACACACCAACCCCGAGTATGAAAGAACATGTCCACAACGGACTGTTTAAATAAAACCAGGTGTTGCAACTAACAATTACATTGCATATGGAAATCGAATTGGAAATAAACATTATAGATATGGTGTAAATGTAAATGAAGGTGAAGATTTGCATAATTGATAAATTACAAGTTTATTAAAGAAGCAAATATAAATTTATTGGTTTTCTTAAAGAATGTCCAAACAAATTATAAAATTTGAGAAAATATATATTCATGTTAAGTGCCAGGTGTTATTCTAATAATATAGGATATAATACATACTAACCAATAAAGCTAAATTTTAGATTTTAAAAAAAATCTGTATAAATTTTACTTAGTCGACTGTGTGATTCAGACTTGGTTAAAATTACAACGCAAATGGTGCAATTGAGTAATTAATACCATTTACATCGTATTTGAATTTGTAATTAATTGAACATCACCGATATTGGGTAATTGTGTAACTGTAGCTGTAATTGGCACCTGCAAGCGCATCTAGTACCTTTCTTTGGCTGTTTGCACCGATTATCGCTCCCTCCCCCCTCTCCCATACAAACGACATTACTAATGTTATATCAAAACTATTGCACACTGTATATACGTTCATTATTTATAAACTGTTTGTCTGTAAGATAACTATTAAGGACACCATCCATCTACCATCACTGTAAACACGTCCGTTTTGTTTTCACAAAATATACCATGATATGAGCTAGAGTTGGAGGGAAATTGATGTTTGTGTATTTAGTAGATCATGCCGCCAGTTAGAAGTCTATTAAACGCATTTTTACTTACCGCAGATGCAGTTCTAAAACTACTTATTCCGTCATATACTGAATCAATTCATCTGTATAAACAGATATAAACTTAGTCCGTTTGTAGAACGTGCCAAGGTAATTATATATGAAAAACTGCTGAAAGTTTTTGCCGTTTGATCGTGTGCTGGGTTTGGAAACACAAATCAAATAGCTCTAGTTATTTTTTTCATATTTTTTTACAATATATCAACTTTCCATCGACACCGTTGCATAGTATTGCTCTATAATTTGCCGACTATCCTGAGGTTGCCAATCATTATGAAAAAGATTTAACAAGATTCAGTGCTAATCAATACTGACGCACATAATAGAACTAGCATTATTCACATAAACACGTATAGATCTGAATATAAATTTATCATAAATTGGCGTTTTGTATGAGTCCATGTCAAAATTCAGTAATTGACACAACCTTGAGTCTAAGCAGGATATGTTCTAAAAGCTTTATGGCCTTGCCTTGTCTAACGTCCCGTAGTCGAATACCTCATGTAAAACCAAAGACGAAAACACTAAATTCATGCTAAAATGCTTTTACTAACTTATTTATATGTCATGTTAATCACTATATAGGGTTAGACGTCCTAAACGTTTTGGAGTTTATAATAAATACATCAACATCAAGATGCACGTACAAATTATAAAATATGAAAACTGAGATGTATAAGAGTCATGAGCACTCTCACTGAATCCATCTACATCCTGAACAGCGATAGCAATTAGGATATCTTTATATATATATATATATATATATATATATATATATATATATATATATATATATACACACACACACACACACACACAAAATTACACGGCATTTAAAGTGTTATTATAAAGCAAATTGATATACCATTACTACTAAAATACCAAATTTTAATCCGCCCATGGCACAAAAATACGAATATTTAAACATTCTTTCAAATGCAATTTTAAAGATCAATGATGAATTTCTAAGTTTCCGTTTCTGATAGATGATATATGAAAATAATTACAATTACAAGCTTTTTAAGTCATTGTTTTCTAAATCAAATTAAAATATTACACACTTTGACCAGAATCCTTGTAACAAGTTAACCGGGTGGGATTTCTGGATTCTCAACATAATACTTTCGACGATGATATAATTATACAATGTTTAATAATGAATGACTCGAATCAGTAATTAATTATTAATAAGTGAGTGTTGATTTAATCTAAATATTTAATTAATTCACATAGAAACGCACAAATGCAATAGTGAATAATACAAATAAATTACGTTACAAAATACAAATACGAGAGGTGAATGATTTACAGTGATTACGCAATGAAAATATGGATATAGTTTACTCAGCTAGTCAACAATGTAAAAATGTACTCATGTATTAAAAGAATTAATTCAGATAGTGATGTTATGCGAATAAAAAGGGGCAGATATAAACATATTTTTACAATCCCGAAAGATGCAATGGGATTTACGAACCCCCAAACGCAGCTCCACGGCTGCTACAGTTCAGCTTCACAGCTGCTACAGTTAATTCCTGTGGTTAGCTTTATAGCTTGAACCATGTCGACCTCGCTTACTCCGATAATTTTGAATACTCTGGTCACTCTGGACATTTTAACCAATCTAGACTCACGAGATAATCTAGACACTCTTGGACGCTCCGGACAATCTTTAGATTCTGGACAACACCGGACAACATCGGACAGCTTAAGACATGTCCACTACCGTGTACTGTATGTGACAAGGGCATGACAACGTACTAACGTTATACACGGTAAGTTATACAGATTGCATTACTGACACAATAATTACAAATTAACAAGTTCAGAAGTAAACCTAACCATGTTCGATAAGAATCATTCTGTAATAAACATTCCTATACCTTTAGCCTTATATTACTAATATAAATCTCTTGCTAAGTCGCAAACAATAATATAAATAGGGGCATTACACTGCGCATACCAAAGCTACATAGCATACATACAAAAATAGATGTGGTAGTACAATAGTGATATCTTATATCCAAACATTATTTAACTTACATACCTCTACAGCTGAAGATGTGCATGTCCTTACATTTGACCGCCAACTGACAAGACAATCCATAATGTAAATGGCTTTACCTACGGTGAGGTATTTATACACAGATATTGTCTTTGCACTGAAGGCGTTCGGTTCTTCCCATTGAAAGCACTTCGCACGTCCAGCATAGGATGGACCGAACTCACTACTTCGAAATACAACACAATGTATATTAAGTATCCTCGGTTATCTTTGGACACCACAAACGAAACTCGAGTACATGTATTTAATAAATAAAATGGTTTATACGATTCCGTGACTATACCTGCACCCGACCCCACCCCTTAAGCTGTTTCTGACACTTTTAGGAAAATTACGTAATGTGAACATAAACAATTATTACAAGTTTCGATTTTTAAAATACTGAACGAAAATTATCTGATAATTACACCATACTTAAAAACTTGGCACCCACATTATCTGATCCTCTTATCGCATCGATTCGGAAAGTATACGGTTGCAAAGACAACGCCCAATGCATCAATCTTGCATTGGCGACGTTTTCTTTGTTCAAGTAATAGAACGGCTGATAGTCCGTTGGTAAGGTAATATATTGAAAGACAATCTTTACATCAACATTTTCCGTCACCGAAGGAACAAAGTCTGCGTATGTGTCCTTGAATAAATGTTCTATATAGTTCTGATGAGCGGGCCTACCATACATCCAGTTTTTAACAATAATCAGACAACATATGATTAATGATTATGATGAAACTATGTCCCTTGAAATAAAGTGTACACATGTGTCCTAAAACGACAATAATTGTATAGCTCTTCCTCTGAAGAATGGAATACCAGATTATTGACGTCAAGAATATCCATCATTGAAACAAGTGTTTTTTCTGTCGTCCAAATAAAATTTTCCAAATTCTGAAGAGCCTGCATAATATCTATGCAATTATGAAAACAATTCAAGAACAATATGATTACTGCATAAAATACGGCTATGTCCCTTGCACTAAAGTGTGTACTTTGGACTTGGAAATCCAATAAATGAATGAGTCATCTTGTTGTAAATGAAATTACAAAGTAAGACACGGGGTTATAACCACGCGACACGAGTCAGACATGGCTAGGGTATGCTAAGCAAAGAGAGGAATTAGAAAAGGGCAACGCAAGGTGAGGCTTGACAGACTTTGCAACCACATGAAGCAACACGAGGCTCTGTGAGTCTATACAAAGCAAGAATACAAAAGAATGGGCAAGCGCTATGTAAGGTGTAATGAAATTGCACAGCAATACACCGGGCCATTACGAAGCGACACGAGGGCACACAAGGCTAGTGTATGATAAGACAAAATATTAAGCAAGGGATGTGCAAGGTGAGGCTTGGCAAAGACAAACGCAATAAAATAACAAGGCAGCCAAATGACGCAACATGCGGATATGCAAGTCTAGACAAAACAAGGAAAGGCAATGTGCAAGGGCTATGCAATGACACGACTATTTAAGATGATAGATTTACGACTTAACGGGAGCCATGCAAAGGTTAGGCTATGCAAGACAGGGCAAGGCAATTAGCAAGGGCTACGCAAGACAAAATGAAAATGAAAATCAAGACACGGTAATGACGCAACACTTTCAAAGCGCTGGTAAGCTAAGCACAACAAGGCATTGGGCAAGGGCAAGAGAATGTGTGGGAGGTGGCAACTTTAGAATACTTTATAACAGCGCCTGTTGTAACAAATTTCCAAGGTGAAAATCAAAATTTTCACCTTTTTCAAATGTCCCATCTTATCCTAAACGCTCTAAATGCAGTTCTGAAGAAACAAACCTACAATAATATGATTGATGAATATAATCAAATATTGGCATTGACAATCAAATGTGATCACATTTTCAAGAAATCCAATACGCTAATGCGTCTTTCTCACTTGGAGAACTGAATAACTGTCAGGAAATCTTGATATAAAGTACCTTCATCGTTGAAATAAAATTGTGTGGTTATGTCCACGAAGAAAGGTTCCATCTGATCATGATCACATACCAGCCAAACTGATCTGAAAATATTCCATGAAGAAAAGTATGATTAACGCATATAGTAAACATAGATTCGATACAATGAAGTATACAAATGTGTCCTAGAAATCCAATTAGTTAATGAATTTTCCTCTCTTAGGAAAAGAACAATAGAGGCAACCTTGACGTCAAGAGTTTCCATTGATGGATGTTGTGTGTGTGTGTGTGTGTGTGTGTGTGTGTGTGTGTGTGTGTGTGTGTGTACATGAAGAAATATTCCATACTATCGTGAAGAGTAAGCCTGCACATCATTCAAAAGGCCCTGAAAATAATCAGACAAATATCAATCAATAAACCAATCTGTACCTTGTAATAAAGTACACATTTGTTCAAGGAAGGGGATAGCTTGAAAGGCAATCTTAACATCAACCTTTTCCATCACTTAATGAACGAAGTCTGTATTTGTATGTGTCCTTGAAGAAATGCTTCATTTAATCCTTAAGAGCGAGCCTACCATACATTCAGTTTGAAAAGTAATGACAACTAATGATTAATGATTATGATAAAACTATATCCCTTGCAATAAAGTGTACGCATGTGTCCTAAAAATACAATAACGGAATGCCTCTTCCTCTGAAGAATGGAATACCAGATTCGTGACATCGCGAAACTCCATTATTGAAGCGAGTATTTTCTTCTGATATCGAAAAAAAATGATTCATTCAAATTCTGAAGAGCCTGATTATTATCAGTGCAATTCTGAAAATAATCCAAGAACAATATGAATACTGCATATGACAAAACTTGCAAGTTATTGCGTACATTGGACTTGTAAATCCAATCAATTAATGAGTCATCCTGTCTGAGAAAGGAAATAACTTACAGGTAATGCAATGTGAACATTCTCCGTAATTCAAAGAACACTATCTATAAAATGGTGAACGAAAATGAACATGAAAGCTGCACAAGGGTCTGGTCCACTAGGTATGGTAAGGCATTAGACAATACAAGATCAGGTATGTAAATATGAGAACACGATGAAAGACAGGATCGCTTCATGACGCAACATGTGGCTATGCAAAGCTCTGCAAACAAAAACGCAGTGGAATTTGCAAGGCGAGATGCAAATACATAACAAGACACGGGGCCATAATGATGCGACGCGAGGTAACACAAGGCCATGTATGTTAAACAAGGAAATACATTAGGCAAGGGCTACGCTATGCAAGGTTAGGCATGACAGAAAAAGAACACGATAGAAGACTAGGCAGCCAAATAACGCAACATGAGGCCATGCAGGCCTATACAAGACAAGAACACAAGGAAATGGTCTTGAGAAATGCAAGGCGTAATGAGGCAAGACATTAGGCGTGGGCTATGCAAGGTGAGGCGTGGCAACAAAAGAGAACACCATAATAGACAAGGCAGCTAACTGACGCAACATGAGGCTATGCAAGCCTAAACAAAATAAGGAAAGGCAATGTGCAAGGTCTATGCAAGGTGTGGCATGGAATAATGACAATACCGTTAAAAACGATAGATTCACGAAGCAACGCGAAACTATGCTAGGCATGGCTAAACAGGATATGAAAAGGCAATGAGCACGGGCTACACAAGGAAAATGACACTGCAAAACAGGACACGGTATTGACATATCACGAGGTTTCAAAGCTAGGGTAAGCTAAGCAAGGCAAGCTATTGGGCAAGAGTAAGACACTGTGTGGGGTGCCAAATTTAGAAAACAATATAACAGGGTCTGATGTAATAAATTTGCATTGTTGAAAAGAATGTGTTTCTTTTATACATAATGTTCCATCCAATCATATGTGATCAACACGCAGATTTGAAACAAACTAGACACTAATACGATTGGATATAGTCAATTATTGGCATTAACAATAAAATGTGATCACTGTTTCAAGAAAACCAATACGTTGATGCGTCTACCTCACTAGGACATAACAGTCAGACAACCTTGATATAAAGTTCTTCCATCGTTGAAATAATATTATATGTCCATGAAGAAAAGCCCAATCTGATCGTAATCATACACCAACCATGGCGATCTGAAACGATTCCATCCAGATAATTATGATTAAAGCATTTAGCAAACCTAGATCCCTCGCAATGAAGTGTACACATTTGTCCTAGTAATCCATGAGGTTAATATGTCTTCCTCTCTTAGGAAGGGAATAACAGGGGCAATCTTGACATCAAGAGTTTCCATTGATGGAAGTTTTGATTGTGTTTCTGTATTCGTAAAATATTATTCCATCCAATTCGGAAGAGAGCATGCATACCATTCAAAACGCCCTGAAAATAATCAGACAAATATCAACGCATATAAATCTGTTCTAAATGCATTTTCATCTCAGAGAAAAAGAATAACTTGAATATGAATCTCAACATCAAGATTTTTAAAATGTATTTCTGAAGAACGAGCGTGCCATGCATCCAGTTCTAAAACAAACTCAAAAAACAATATATGATTAATGCTTATGATAAAAGTATGTATCTTGCAATAAAGTGTACACATTTGTCATAGAAATACAATCACTTAATGCGCCTTCCTCTCTGAGGTAGGGAATACCAGATTTTTTATGTCAAGAGATTCCATCTTTGAAACACGTTTTCTTCTGTGCTCGAAAACTATCCGTGCAGAACTGAAAATAATTCAAAAACAAAATGATTACTAAATACGACAAAGTTATATCCCTTCTGAGACAGTGTACATTGGGCTTGGAAATCCAATGAGGTAAATCTTCGTCGAGTTTGAGGAAGGGAATATCTGTCAAATAATTTGTGAACATTTTACATTATTCCAAACACAATGTCTACGTCCTCGAAATATTCCATGGTGAGTCGCTGAAAATAACACTATATAATAAATGGTGACCTAATATAAAGCAAAATAAAGCTACACAATGCTAGAGTACGCTCAGCAATGCAAAGCATTGACTAATGGCTATAAAAGGTTACTCGTGTAAAGATGAGAACGTGATTAAAGACATGGTCTCAAGAATGGCCCTATCAACAATAGTCATCAAGATTTATGTTTTGTCCAAAAATGCCATATTCAGTATAATTGATGAATATTTGATTTTAGTCCAAAAAGGCGATATCAGTTTTATTGATAAAGATTTTATTTTAGTCCAAAAAACGCTATTAGTATTAATGATCAAGATTTCATTTTACTCAAAAAAAAGGCCGTATCAGTATTATTGATGATGTTTTGAATTTATTCCTATAATGGCCTTTCGGTATTATTGATGAAAATTTGATTTTAGTCCAAAAAGGCCCTAACAATATTAATGAGGAAGGTTTGAGTTTAGACCAAAAAGACCCTATCATTGTTTCTCAAGATTTGATTTTAGACGATAAAGGCCCAAACAGTATTATTTATCAAGATTTGATTTTAGTCCAAATCGGTCCAATAAATATTATTAATCAAGATTTGATTTCAGTCCAAAAAGGACCTATCAGTTATTATTTAACAAGATTTGACTTAGTTTAAAAAGACGTTATCAGTATTATGTATAAAGATTTCAGTTTGATCCGAAAAGGCCATAACAGTAACTTAAAAAGATTTGATTACGTCCAAAAAGGCCCTTTCAATAAGTTATCAAGATTTGATTTGGTCCAATAACATAATGAAGCCACAGGCCATTCACTGCAGCCACAGACGTACCCAACACACTGTTTCCACAGGCAGACACCACACGCTGTTTACAAAGGCTCACACTCCATACACTGCCTCCACAGGCGAGAGACGCACGCTGTTTCCACAGGATAAACACCATACGCTGTATCCACAGGATAAACACCATACGCTGTATCCATAGGCGGACACCACACACTGACTCCAGATGCCGACATCATACGCTGCCTGCAAAAGCAGACACCACACGTTGCAACCACAGGCGGACAACACACGCTGCCTCCACAGGTATAAAACACACTTGCCCCCAGAGGCAGACACAACACGCTGCCTCCATAGACGAACACCTCACTCTGACTCCTTTTCTGTCTGGGATTTTTGATGGATAATCTATTCGTGTATGACTTCACAGAATTAAGGACACTTGCCTATTGTAGACAATTGGTACCAACATTATACAGTACATTTCATTATGTTTGCTTTGAAATGAATTGCCCATCACTCATGACATTATTGTTTATAAACTGTATACTATTTTTAAAACCTTTCGCAGAAAATTAAAGACCCTCTGACCTTAATTTGTATATTATACATTAGGGCTTTAGAAATAAAATCTGATAAAGTCATTAGAATAAATGTTCTAGAGTATATGCCATACAAATAAAAACATCCTTCCAAAATATGTTAACATCGACTATGATCACTTATATACAGGTTTACCAAATGTGTTAATAAAATTCGTCAATAAATTAACAATGAAACACCAATATGTACTTTTAGTAATTTTTCACACCCAGGATATTTAAAGAGAAAAACAAAATTTGTCAAGCCATTTCAAGTCATTTTTCTTGACACATGTAACTGATCATTTACACAATTGCTTGTAGATTAAAAAATATACTCTTTTTATAAACCATTCTGGAAGATTTGATAAACTAATAGGCGATTTAATTTTAATAAAGCAATTGACTTCATAACAATTTTACCAAAGGGATGTGGGTGTGATTTGGATTTTAAAGTGTGGCAGTTTATAGTGATGTCTAGCACTGGGGCAATATACATATATACATATTGATACCCCATCCAGTCACATTATCCTGACACCAGGCCGACCAGTCCTAACACTAACCTCTTGATGCTGAGCGCCTTGCGAGACAGCATCCGAGGCAAACACTAACCACTAGGCCACCGGAACGGTATCCCAAGACGGTAAAAATTGTCTTTAACTGAGTCACTAATACTTTGATGTCATTTAAGTAAGTAATTAAGATTTAAGATGTGATTGATGGTAATTAAAGCCGAACATGTGACTTCAATATGTAGAGAAGATAATGCATAATACATATATAGTGAAACTTTTCTATCCTGCATAAATCATACTAAGAAATGTTTTTTTTTTCTTTTCCTTCTTCATACTTCCTATCTATATGATTCTTGTGTTCACTTTACATTAACACAGGAGGTCTTTGCATACAATTTTAACTTGAGCATTGTAACTTTTAAAAGATTTCTAAGATCCAACATTAAAACAATGTTGTATCATCAGCATACTGACATAAGAAAAACATTTCCATCTATATCAATACCATTTATATATTTTTCTTTTCTTTCAATAATGACAGTTTATATGCATAAAGTAAAAATGAATAAGCTGAAAGGTGATCACCTTGTCTGCAACTTTTATGTATAATAAACCAAGACAAGTACATTAACAGTTACACCATTGTGTCTTGTGATAAAAGGTTTGAATCAATTTTATATTTTATTTCATGAAATTGAAAAGATCTATCACTAACAATAACAAATCTCATTCCAAACAACTAAATCTTTTTAAAAGTCAATGTACAGTAACATACCAGGAATATTGTGCTTTACAGTTTAAAACTTAACTACTCTTTTACTTTTACAAACAAATATACCAGCCATACAACAAGTTTGGTCCTCTCTAATTAAATATAGTAATACTTTTAATTCCTATTTTCAATACATGCAGAGGATACTCTGTTGGTCGTAATAAGGAGATATATTGGTCTCCACGTTTTAACAAGTTTTATCTTTATCACCTTTAGGAATATAAGTAATAACGCATTCCTTCTGAGTTGCTGGGAGTATATTTCACAACCAAAGTTAATTTACTTTACCAGAAAATGTCCAAAATCATTCCAAAAGAACTGTATAAAATTCAGCAGAAAACCCACTGAAACCTGAACGCTTGGAATGTTTCATTTTTACTAGGCCATTTAAAGCTAGGTTAAAGAAATCCGTGCTTTACATTCTGGCTCTGTTTTGCACAAAATGATATTACAATCTTTACATTTCTTAGAGCTCATGATCGCGCATATATATATATATATAAAAGTCAATATCTTATTTTTGTCAGTTATGATTAGGAAAAACTCTCACACGAATCTTTTAACTTAAAGATAGATTTAATTAACTAATCCTGGCCAGCCAAACCCATATATACTCTATTTTATCCTCTCCCATTTCCAGACTGCTTCCCAGTTGTCCATGCAATCAGTGTAGTAACACATGCATAAGCAAGCAACAAAAATGTGCTTGTCAAAGATTACTTTATTTAAAAACATCTGATAAAAATGAAAATGAATATGTCTTATCAAGAGTTACATATTTTACTATCACCAATTATCTATTTAATTTAAGATGTAAATATATCATCTGTCTTGCCCTAGTATGCAACAAATAACGGTCAAAGTGATCATGTGCATGTATTTCTACAGAAAAGCAGATTTAAATGATAAATTACCTAAATGTCCCTAGAACAAGATTCAGTTTAAACTAATGTGAGATAGGTGTCAGTCAGGTAACGTTCAACGAGTGTTCTAATCGCAAGACGATTAAAGGACTTAAATTCCATTTATAAAACAATGTCTCTATTTGTTTCCGTTTCAAGCAAGATAAACTGACAGAAGAGGTTTACTAAAAACGTTCATTACCAAACAATCCTGCCCAGTAAAATCCATATTTGTTTTTATGTTCAACAACTTCAAGACTGGTTCCCATTAATCCATATCATTAATACCATGAGTCATTCAGCATGAGCATCGGTGGTTTGAGTCTGCAGTTAAACTTTGTCAACTTTGTCATTTTTAAAAACCAATTACTTAACAATGTTACTTGTTTTGGGGATTGTATTGTCACCATAGGATACAATGGGATTTTGCACAAGTTCTAACAACTTAAATTTGCTCTTTCCTCACATGATAATAGAACATATTCAACATGAAGATATACTGATAAGAATAATTGGCAAGTGATAAAGATGTTGCTTTTTCTGTTGTTGTAGGGTTTAACGCCATTTTTCAGCACAAGATAGGTTATACGTGATGTCCTGTATAAATGGTGGAGGAAGAACCAGGTTGTACCCTGGAAAAACACACTGACCCATCAGAAGCTAATGGCAAGCTTTCTATATTTTTCGTTACATCACCCTTTCCCCAAAGTAGTGAATCAATGTTAATGGCTGCATATATCATTCAAATTAAATTTATCATAAAATCGGTTCATTTTCAACTGTATTTCGGACTGAACATGAAAATCGGTATGGTATGTTGATCTCACAACATGAACAAAAGAAGTGCCAGCAAGTTGAATATGGTAAAGATCAGCTTCTAATGAATTTACATTATGTCTTAATCTAGTAGGAATAATATCCAGTGTTTGAGTAATGAAACTTGACAATTTGGACATAAACACGTTTTCAAAGACATGCTACAATGCGTATCTCACTTGAGTTTGTTGCAAAAAGATACTACTAACGGTATACAAGATGTTTTGATAAAATTTAGCCTGAAATTGCAAATGGCCATATTGTTTGAATGTCGAAGATTATAATTTGTTCAGACACCAAGGAGGGAGTAATTCAAGGATAAAGTCTGGATTTTCTTCGTTTTAATGTTCTAGAGAATATTTTTTGTCTTTTGTCGACTGCAGACCTTCCCACCCTGTTTCGAATCAGAGAGATTGTCCGCTAGTGTATTTTAGAAGTCCTGTAACTGTTCACGCCACTTCAAGTTGTAGTTTTTCAATTTTGTTCTGAATTGATCCATGAACATCTGTCCCAGACTATAACATGATAGGCCTAATATAAAGTAGATACAGTATTTTTAAATATTTTTATACTTTTTTTGTTTCAGTTTTCATACATTAGTTAATCATGATGATGCTGTTCTTAAAATACTGCCAATGTGACAAGTCATTTTGGTTATTTGATTTACAATAATAATCCTAAATTACAATACAAATTCACATATTTAAGTTTGAAATTATGAAAACAAGTTCTGGACGATTTGTTTTCTTACATTTTTGTAACATGAAAAACAGAGCAGCTATTTTGATTTTGATTACTCTTTAACGGCCATTTCTTGGATCAGTTATGCAGTTTTATTAGATCCTTATTCATGACAAGCTCTATGTATCAAAATAAGGCGATGAATATTGCAGAGATGAGTCATCTGTAAATACTAGTAGATGAAAGAGCTCATACCATTGACAATATCGTTACATAAATTAAAAACAAGAATTGCCCAAGCATGGATCCTGGCAGCACACCAGTATTTATAATCATATTCTATGAATAAGTATACAAATCCAACTCTTGTAATCTATTAACTAAACAACTTTCAAAACATTTAATCAGATTATCTGAGGGACTGTATTCCTTCAATTTAAGTAAGGAGCTTATGTGCCAGACCCTATCAAAAGCTTTTGATCACAAGCTACAAATATTGTAATATTGTTCTAATGAACTGCATAAAGTATTATACATTTCAATAACTTGAAAAACAGTGGAACGACAAGGAAGGAATCCTGATTGATACTTACGGTAAAAGATGGTTTCTATAAAGTAAATGTAAATGAAGGTGAAGATTTGCATAATTGATAAATTACAAGTTTATTAAAGAAGCAAATATAAATTTATTGGTTTTCTTAAAGAATGTCCAAACAAATTATAAAATTTGAGAAAATATATATTCATGTTAAGTGCCAGGTGTTATTCTAATAATATAGGATATAATACATACTAACCAATAAAGCTAAATTTTAGATTTTAAAAAAATCTGTATAAATTTTACTTAGTCGACTGTGTGATTCAGACTTGGTTAAAATTACAACGCAAATGGTGCAATTGAGTAATTAATACCATTTACATTGTATTTGAATTTGTAATTAATTGAACATCACCGATATTGGGTAATTGTGTAACTGTAGCTGTAACTGGCACCTGCAAGCGCATCTAGTACCTTTCTTTGGCTGTTTGCACCGATTATCACTCCCTCCCCCCTCTCCCATACAAACGACATTACTAATGTTATATCAAAACTATAACACACTGTATATGCGTTCATTATTTATAAACTGTTTGTCTGTAAGATAACTATTAAGGACACCATCCATCTACCATCACTGTAAACACGTCCGTTTTTTTTTTTTTTTGTTTTCACAAAATATACCATGATATGAGCTAGAGTTGGAGGGAGATTGATGTTTGTGTATTTAGTAGATCATGCCGCCAGTTAGAAGTCTATTAAACGCATTTTTACTTACCGCAGATGCAGTTCTAAAACTACTTATTCCATCATATACTAAATTAATTCCTCTGTATAAACACATATAAACTTAGTCCGTTTGTAGAACGTGCCAAGGTAATTATATATGAAAAACTGCTGAATGTTTTTGCCGTTTGATCGTGTGCTGGGTCTGGAAACACAAATTAAATAGGTCTAGTTATTTTTTCATTCCATTCATAGTATTTTTTTTACAATATATCAACTTTCCATCGACACCGTTGCATAGTATTGCTCTATAATTTGCCGACTATCCTGAGGTTGCCAATCATTATGAAAACGATTTAACAAGATTCAGTGCTAATATAATCAACACTGATGCACATAATAAAACTAGTATTATTCACAGAAACACGTATAGATATGAATATAAATTTATCATAAATTTGCGTTTTGTATGAGTCCATGTCAAATTTCAGTACTTGACACAACCTTGAGTCTAAACAGGATATGTTTTAAAAGCTTAATGGCCTTGCCTTGTCTAACATCCCGTAGTCGAATACCTCATGTAAAACAAAAGACTAAAACACTAAATTCATGCTAAAATGATTTTACTAACTTATTATGTGTCATATTAATCACTATATAGGGTTAGATGTCCTAAACGTTTTGGAGTTTATAATAAATACATCAACATCAAGATGTACGTACAAATTATAAAATATGAAAACTGAGATCTATAAGAGTCATGAGCACTCTCACTGAATCCATCTACATCCTGAACAGCGATAGCAATTAAGATATATATACACACACAAAGAAAACACGGCATTTAAAGTATTATTATAAAGCAAATTGATGTACCATTACTACTGGCATATCAAATTTTGATCCGCCCATGGCACAAAAATACAAATATTTAAACATTGTTTCAAATGCAATTTTATAGATCAATGATGAATTTCTACGTTTCCGTTTCTCATAGATGATATATGAAAATAATTACAATTAGATGTTTTTTAAGTCACTGTTTTCTAAATCAAATTAAAATATTACACACTTTGACCAGAATCCTTGTAACAAGTTAACCGGGTGGGATTTCTGGATTCTCAACATAATACTTTCGACGATGATATAATTATACAATGTTTAATAATGAATGACTCGAATCAGTAATTAATTATAAATACGTGCGTGTTGATTTAATCTAAATATTTAATTAATTCACATAGAAACGCACAAATGCAATAGTGAATAATACAAATAAATTACGTTACAAAATACAAATACGAGAGGTGAATGATTTACAGTGATTACGCAATGAAAATATGGATATAGCTTACTCAGCTAGTCAACAATGTAAAAATGTACTCATGTATTAAAAGAATTAATTCAGATAGTGATGTTATGCGAATAAAAAGGGGCAGATATAAACATATTTTTACAATCCCGAAAGATGCAATGGGATTTACAAACCCCCAAACGCAGCTCCACGGCTGCTACAGTTCAGCTTCACAGCTGCTACAGTTAATTCCTGTGGTTAGCTTTATAGCTTGAACCATGTCGACCTCGCTTACTCCGATAATTTTGAATACTCTGGTCACTCTGGACATTTTAACCAATCTAGACTCACGAGATAATCTAGACACTCTTGGACGCTCCGGACAATCTTTAGATTCTGGACAACACCGGACAACATCGGACAGCTTAAGATATGTCCACTACCGTGTACTGTATGTGACAAGGGCATGACAACGTACTAACGTTATACACGGTAAGTTATACAGATTGCATTACTGACACAATAATTACAAAGTAACAAGTTCAGAAGTAAACCTAACCATGTTCGATAAGAATCATTCTGTAATAAACATTCCTATACCTTTAGCCTTATATTACTAATATAAATCTCTTGCTAAGTCGCAAACAAGAATATAAATAGGTGCATTACACTGCGCATACCAAAGCTACATAGCATACATACAAAAATAGACGTGGTAGTACAATAGTGATATCTTATATCCAAACATTATTTAACTTACATACCTCTACAGCTGAAGATGTGCATGTCCTTACATTTGACCGCCAACTGACAAGACAATCCATAATGTAAATGGCTTTACCTACGGTGAGGTATTTATACACAGATATTGTCTTTTGCACTGAAGGCGTTCGGTTCTTCCCATTGAAAGCACTTCGCACGTCCAGCATAGGATGGACCGAACTCACTACTTCGAAATACAACACAATGTATATTAAGTATCCTCGGTTATCTTTGGACACCACAAACGAAACTCGAGTACATGTATTTAATAAATAAAATGGTTTATACGATTCCGTGACTATACCTGCACCCGACCCCACCCCTTAAGCTGTTTTTGACACTTTTAGGAAAATTACGTAATGTGAACATAAACAATTGTTACAAGTTTCGATTTTGAAATACTGAACGAAAATGATCTGAGAATTACACCATACTTAAAAACTTGGCACCCACATTATCTGATCCTCTTATCGCATCGATTCGGAAAATATACAGTTGCAAAGACAACGCCCAATGCATCAATCTTGCATTGGCGACGTTTTCCTTGTTCAAGTAATAGAACGGCTGATAGTCCGTTGGTAAGGTAATTTCACTCCCAAAAAAGTAGGTATGGAATTTTCATCTGCCCGACAAAAAGGCTAGGCACTTCTTCTCAATCACGGAGTAGTTTTACTCCCTAGAGAGCAAGTTCCTACTTGCATACGCGATTGGCAATTTTATCACCTTTTATTCCTGTATCAAAACAGCCTCCAAAAACGTATCAGACGCTTTAGTTCTCAGCACAAACGTTTTGTTCAATTTTGGCAACTTTAAGATTGGTGCACCTACCAGTTTCTTTTTCATGGAATACACCCCAGGGAACTTTATTTGGTTGCCCTTTCCCAGTCAAGTCTGTTATTGGGCTGGCAATAGCCGCACAATTGAGGACACATTTCCTGTAAGACCAAATCAAGCCTAGGAAAGATCTTACCTGTTTTTTAGTTTCTAGTCTAAGTGCATCTCTGATTGCTCTTATTTTATCTGGTGAGGTTTTAACTGGCCTAGTCTACTTACAAGATGTCCCAAACATTATTTAAAATACCCTATACTACATTTGGTGGGCTTAACTCGACGATATGCAGTGTGGAGTCTATCGAACAGATGCTGTACTACCATAATATGTTTATCCTATGTATGTGCATAAAGAAAGATATCATCTACGAAACTTTCGACGTTTATCACTCCAGTTAACAGTTGCGCATGAGACGAACGCACGACGAACCGGCGTTGACTAAACCGAAAGGCATAACTTTAATTTTCTAAAGAACCTTTGGGGAGTAGCGAATGCTGTTAACATGCGGACATTATCAGCGATTGGCATCTACCAATATTCTTGGTAAATTCTAAATTGGAAATGTATTTATGACCTGCCAACTTTGAAAATAAATTTTCTATATCTGGAATTGGTTCTGCGTCAAACACGGTAATTTTGTTCAATTGCCAAAAGTTATTGCAAAACGATTTATCCTGTCTTTCTCTCACACTAAAACAACGAGAGACGAGTACAGGGAACTGGAAGGTTCTATCACTTCTTGGTCTAGCATTTTCCCCACTTCTTCGTTGATTGTCTCCAGCGCATTAAAGGGTATGGATATATATTAATTTCGATCAGCTCAGAGGTGTTCAACATGATCTAGTGTTGAATCAATTCAGTCGGACCAGGTTTGTCCGTAAAAACGTCGGTGTATTGAGACAAAACCTCCAAGATCTGGGTAAGCTGACCATCTGATCAATCCGGGCATAACTTGATCTGGTCTATGCCTTTATTTCCTCCGTCGATGGGGTATTAAAAAAGGCATTTCTGTTATGGAGACGAATTCAGTTTCTTAACACAACCTATCCTCTATCACCGCTACAGATACTACATTCAATACACCTGTATCAATTGTTTGTTTAGGTCTTTTTATGTAACGTTTAAAATATCTTGGACTTACCGTCTGCGTTGATAATGTAGTTCACCTCTCCTTTCACCTGTTTGACTTCGTATGGCCATTTCCATTGGACTATCAGCTTGCACCAACATTTGATTGCCTGCATCAAACGTTTTTCCTGCGTTCAACGACTGTAGCACTTTGCGTGCTTCCGACTATACTTTGCAAGTTCGTCTTGCATAATTTGACACGTATTCTCTAAACGTTTGAGTAAATCCACTACACATTGGTAAGTTGTCTTTACCTCTTCGTTCGCGACCTCGTCTGACCACTGTTCGCGTAGAATAAGCATAGGACCACGAACTGTCCCTACAGTACACTAGTTCTAACGGGGAGAACCCTAAGCTTTCGTGAGGAACCGCACGATAGGCGAACAGAATTTCGTTCAGGTACTTATCCAAATTCTTAGATCTCTGCGCACGCATCATTCGCTATATTTGCTTCAACGTCGCGTTGAATTCTTTACCAATCCATTGCACATAGGGTGGTAGGGTGCTGTGCACAACTATTGAAGGGACAACAACCTACTAATTTATACCATGAGATCTATGGTGAATTGCACTCCACAATCCGTAAGAACCTCTTCGGGCTCTCCGACCCTGATGAACATGTCTACGAGCGCTTCGGCTATACGTTCGGTTTCAATCGATGGCAAAGCTATGGCTTCGAAGCAACTAGTAGCTTAATCTACACCGTCAGAATGTATCGGATTTTCGGATCTGTATTCAGAAATATAGGTCTTACAGTGTTAACGGCCACTCTTTAAAGTGGAGTATCTATCAAGGGCGTCTGACCTAACGGTACTCTAGATACCCTGCCCTTAAAGATAATCTTCTGGCGAACATCGCACGAGCTACTAAACCGCGATACGTAGACATTGACACCGGGCCAATAAAAATCTCTTGACTCCTATCTGTTGTTTTCTGCACACCTAAATGACGCTCCATACGTGATTTGTGTGTGACCTTTAGTACATGCGACCTGGTTTTCTTGGGGACCACTAGTTTCAAGAACTTCCAATCAAGTGTAGAGTATTCCCTACACATAAAACCTTTTCGATCAAGAAATTGAGAGGAATCCCCGTTCCTACACTTCCTCAAGATAGCCGATAATACTTTTTATGCAGTTGCACGAAGATACGCGTCACGTTCTTGTGAATTCTGAACTATTTTGCGGCAGATATCAGTAATGGCTTCAGGTACTTTTAATTTGCGTATAGGTTTTTCTTTCTCCCTTGACCTAAGCCCTAGTTTGCACTGCTTACATGATTGGGAATCTGACGTCAGACGTGGCTGGGAGTCTTGATCCAAGTACATTGCCAATCTTACGTTCATAGATCGGTTTGGTAATTCAAAAAGTTTCCACGGTTCCTGTCAAGAAAGGTATTTCGATAACAATCCGTGCGACAGGAACGTTGTTGATTGTTTAGTCTTGTAGCATATACATGGTGATTGAAACCTAAGCAATTGATCATCACGGACTAGGCTCCGTTTCACGACTACAGTAGTGCACCCTGGGTCTTGTAAAACAGTTATGTCTTATCCATTGACAGTGCGATTTGTCGTCAGTACCCATGTTTCGAGGAAAATACACGTGCCGATCGATTGGTTTGCATCTCGAGCGATCTCAGTACGCGACACTGGCTTCCCGGTCAGCCTGCTGAGAAACATCGAGTTTTTGATCTACATAGTGTCTTCCTTTAATGGCCACCGCGATTCTATGGACTGGTCCATTATGCTTAGGACAGTTGGTGGAGGTATGGTCCCACTCCTTATAAGTGAAACATTGCTTGTCATTATGACTTTCTTGTTTATCCTTACCAGGTTACTCAGGTTTCAAAGATTTTGGTCCATGAACTAATTTCCGCCTTTGCTGTCTCGCGAGATGACATTCTGAGAACCTCCCCGAGCGTCAGAGAATAAATCCGCCTGTGTGTCCATGTCATATATATTCGTGAACGACTTGTCCCTCAAGAACAAATATAACTCCTTGCCACCAGTTATCAATAGCTGGTCCGGACGTAAAAAATCGATAAGAACCTCAAATGTCTTGACTTTAGCACATTCGACCCACCGGTGCGAGTAACTGCACGTCCTACTGACGAACTTGGGGAATGTCCCGCCTCTCTCAGATTTGCCATACATAAACTTCTTGCGAATCCCTTGCTATTAATTCAGAAGTGCATCTTTCAACCCGAGATTATTCAGCTAATCGGCCGCGGATAATCGCGAATATATGTATAATGCTTTACTTTCGATAATGCACTAAGATGAAGCGACCAATCGTCCTGTTTCCGTTTTTTGTACAGTGGCATACCTTTCAAATTTGTTTAGATAACTATCCATGTTATCCTTGTCGTCTTCAAATGGTGGCAGCTTTAGACCTCTCAATTTAGCATCATGTTCCCCCTCCAGTTTAGTTTGCAAAAGCTCACACTTTCTTTGATATTATCTCTTCCTATTTCTATATTCTATCTGCAAAGCTTCTAACTTTACCTGTTTTTCCTTTTCTAACTTCTTATCCTCTACTTCTGTTAGCAGTTCTATCTTTTCCCTGTCTGCATGCTTCTCTAATTATATAATTCGCTTCTCCAGTTCTATCGTTTCCTTTACTGCTTTCCTTTCCCATTCTATACTTTTATTTCGGCCTGTTTTTCTAACTCTATCTTCTCCTTTTTAAAGCCATTTTTGTTTCTTCGACTTCCCTTTCGATCTCAAGTTTCTCCCTTTCTGCTTGTGTTTCTAATTCTTTCTTCCCCTTCTCTAATTCTATCTTTTCCATTTCGGCCTGATTTTCTAATTTGATCAACTCAGTCTTGGCTTCCCTTTCTTTTCCTCTCTAGTCCTTTTCCCTAGCCTGTTCTTCACGAACGAAATTTATAAATGATTCCCTCCTCATAGCCAAACTGTTTACCCAGTTCTACAAGTTCTTTCATTGATGAGTTTGGTGTGACCAACGTAAAGTGCAACACAAAACAATATGCGTAATTACTATTTCAACAAGCCGTATTTTCCTTTCTAGAAAGGCAACAAAAACAGTAAATGTATACAACAAATAAAGCAATGAGTGAAGTAATGTGTCTACGCATCCTTATTGTGCTGTCAAGAGCGTCTGAACACACACAAAAGGATCAGACAAGAATAATGAAACAATAAACGCTGGGCTCCATTATATCCGAAATTATACCACTTCTGACACCATTGTAACAAGACAACCACCTGGGGTTTCCGGATTAACACCATAACACTCTTGACGATGCTATAAATACAATGTTTAATAATGAATGACTCGAATGAGCAATTAGTTATGAATACGTGCGTGCAGATCTAATCCAAATATTGGATTAATTAACATAAAAACGCGCACAAAGATAGTTAAACGAAATACAATTTTTTTTTTTTACAAATTACGAAGACAAGGGGTGAATGATTCACAATGATTATACGATGAATGTTGTTTTCTCATGTAGTAAACAATGTGAAACTTTACTCGTATAGTAAAATGAATTCACTCGGATAGTGAAGTTTTGCTAACAAAAGGGTACAGGTATAAACCTATCTTCACAGTCCCGAAAGATACAATGGCTTTTACGAACCCCCAAACTTAGCCCACATCTACACGATTATATGTAAGGAGATACACTCAGTCAACAGCACACTTTATTTCAGCTCCACGGCTGCTACAGTTCAGCTTCACGACTGCTACAGTTGATTCCAGTGGTGGGTTTTACATCTTGCATCACGTTGACCTCGATTACTCCGATAACTTTGAACGCTCTGATCAGTTTGGACACTCTAGACTCTGGACAGCTGAAAACATATCCAGCACCGTGTATTATACATGAAACAAGCATAAAACGTACTAAGGTTATTCACGGTAAGTTATACAGATTTCATTCCCGGTACAATAATTACAAAAGTTTTGAAGTAAACCTAACAATGCTCGATAAGAAACCTACTGTTCTAAACATGTCTTAAAAATGCAGCCCTATATTACTAATATAAATCCATGTGCATTATACTGCGTAAACCAAAGCTACATAGCAAACATAAAAAATAGACGTGGTAGTACAATAGCATATCTTATATGCAAGAAATTAATCAACTTACGTTCCTCTACAGCTGAAGATGTGGAAATCTATATAGTAGACGGCTGTCTGACAATACAATCCGTAATGCAAAGGGATTTACCTACGGTGAGGTATTTATGCACAGATATCGTATATGCACTGGAAACATTCGGTTCTTCCCATTGAAAGCACTTCGCACGATGGACCGAACTCACTATTTCGAAATGCAACACAATATACATTAATCACCGTCGGTTATTTCTGTACACAAAAACGAAACTCGAGTACATGTATTTAATTAATTAAAAGGTTTATACAATTCCGTGACAGTTACTCTGGACCATATTCTCATAGTGTACCAAAATGTCATAAACATATGACCTCGATTACTCCGATAACTTTGAACGCTCTGGTCAGTTTGGACACTCTAGACCATATCTTGAGTTGAGAACCATTCGCTCCATCCACAAATATCTTTTAGTTTATGTGACTAAAACACTAGTGGCTCCAACTTAATGTATTGTTCTTCATGCCCTATAATTACAAAATGCGTCATGCAATGTGAGTAACTTATTATGTTTTAAGCTGTTTGTAATTATAAATAACATCTTAGCAGTGTTGTATGGTATCAATTTCTGAAAAATATCAAGACATTCATGTATTGCAGCTATAACTTTTATCACAGAGCTTAAATTATTAATTAATGGAAAACATTATTGGCTTAGGTTTCAACAGAAGAGACCTTCATCACATTTGTAGTCATGTTATACACTAGCACATTCTGTATCTTGAATTTCAAAATAGCACCGTACTCATTAACAAAATGTATCATGCCAACATAAATGAAAAGTGTTATGCAGATCGAAGGTTTACATGAAATCGCCTAATGATTGGACTTTAGGACAAAAGACACACAAAACGGAACGTAAAATAAAAGAAGCCCCTTTCAAATAAAATGAAAATAGAAACATGTATATAGAAATACACGTGATTGACTTTCGCCTTTGAATTGCCAAAGACGAGATGGATTAGAGGGAGAAATAAGAAAAAAGATCAGATGACTACAGATTGTAAAGCTGAGCTGGATCTAATTAAATTCCGCAGTGAAAGTTATGTAGCAGTGGACACCTCAAGTGATATAATAGAACACACCTCAATATCAGGAGATGAATACGTTGAGACATGGGAAAAGAAAAATAATCACAGATAGAAACGAACATAGGGAAGTTGACACACAAAAAAATGTGATGAACTGTAAGAGAACTTGCATTTGCAATTTTGAAAAATAGTTTTAATAAATAATATGATAAAGAAGAATAGTAAAGAAGCCCGTAAGCTGATGTACGGCTACACAAAAGAAGAACCCGGCTTTCATGATCAAGAAATGGAAACAATAATTTCTTGATAAAACGGCCACGTACTCCTATGCCATCTGGGAGTGGAGAAGACGGTATTAAAAGTGAGCGGGATTCTTCCATTTGGCAGATTAGTAAGAGGCAACAAAACAGGTAAACCACAAAAGAGAAAGAAAAGCTTCAATTAGAATGCATTCGCTGGAAAGATTCGAAAGCAATAAATCAAAAACATTAATTTGCTCAATGCCAACTTCAAAGTAAAACATAGCACAAAACCAGTTAGCAAAAAGACTGAACGGACATAATAAGCAAGAGCTCGAAACTGAAAACATAGCGATCACGATAATTAAGCAAAAACAGCGAAATCAACAAGATAATACTGAACATTATATTCAGAATAATTAGTATCAAAAGAGTAGATAATAAAACTTAACTCCTTTGTTATGGAAGAGTGCATGTTATAAATAGTCACTATACACACAAAAGAATTCATACAAAGAAAATAGACTAATTATATTTTCGATTCATTACTGGATCAATATTAATTTCATTCTTTCGTCTGAAAACAAGTTGTATAAGAGAAGAATTAAGATGGCGTACTGAGAAAATATTTAATGTAATTCTGCTCAAAAATGAAAATAAAGTACATGAGAAATTATGAGTAGGATTGCTGTTACTAAAATACACGATGTCAGAATATGAGTACTGAAGAAATCCTCAAAGGCAGCAAAGTCCATTTAAAATGAATAATTGCCAATCTCGAGAATCTCCATGCACCTTACAAATTGAAACTTTGAAGTTAAATTTATAAATGATTCAGCCTGGTATTTGCAACATAGAAAGTATAACAACAGAAGATCTTCATTCCATTGGAAAATAAAACTTACAGAAGAAAAGCCTTCAATATAAAAGATTAACTCTTAATAAAACATATTAAGAATCTATTTTGAACACAACATTAAGAGACGTACACCGAAGGCAAAATACATGCAAACAAACAAATGTTAATTAAAGATGCAAAACCTTGGAACAATATGAAGCAAATGGAATGCAAATTATAGCGTAAAAATGTTGAGATTTATATGAAACCAAATTAAATATTTCAAGAGAATAAATGAACATGAGAGCATTTAATTGGGGAGGATAAGAAAACAGAGGCATAAGAAAAACATAAAGGCAATTTACGATAACTGTCAAAACGAATACGAACATAACCGTACAAAATATACCAAAAGAAAATATATAACTAAAATGTCAAAAACCAATTTTGTATCACAACAACTGAATAATCAAACAAGCAACACTATAAATAAAGGAAAGTCTTCAAATATATAGATTAAAAGGTCCGAATATAATAGAATATATTCTCGATGTGTATATATATTCTTAACAAAGTATTGCCTCTTTCTACTAAAAAAAGGAATCATGACTCTTTTTATAACGGGAAAGCAGATAAGTGTAAACCTATATATTTGGTAATTACACACTAACAATATATAATTCCTCAGAAAACGTGTTGAAACTTAAAGCGGAAGCAACATTGTTATGGATCTAGGTTGATTTTGAAAAAAATATTGCCTCTACTGCTGAACTCTCCTACTGCAGTGTGCCCGGAAATACCTTTATCTGCTCTATATTTTCAACTGCATCGTGGAATCAAAGAACGCATGTAAATTCACCTAATTATTGCTCCATCGGAGTCTTTTTCAGAAACTAATTCAAAACGAAAGCTAAGTAACGCTATAACATATGTGTACACATTATATTTTGATCCAGTACCGGCTTTGAGTATGTCGACAGTGTACTCTACCAGGAGTGCACTATGTACTAATGCGGGTCGAGGTCTTGTATGCAGTTCTCCTCAAATAGCAGTTCAGTCATTTAATTGTCAATTTAGATATAGTATTTACCCTCTCACAGTTCCGGGATTTGCTGGGTCTTCGGCGGTATCTACGCACTGATACCTTCTAATTATGCTTTTTTATGTTTAATAATTGTTTAAATACATTTTTTGTTTAAATACATTGGTGAACGAAACTTAAATTCATCTAACCAAATTAAGACATAGGGCAATAATCATGTCATTTTCATTTACGATTGTAAAATAGTACGTCCATACTCACCAATAGAGAGTTTGATCACGATTGAAATTCAAAACCTTCCTATTTAGGTTGAGTCAGATAATGATCATGATCAAACAAAAAAATGTGCAAAAAATAAACAAGAAAAGAAATTAATTTCCAGGTAGTGAATTTGGATTCAAAACAATATTGAGAATATTCTCTATAATGTTTACAAATATTTGCAAAATTATTATATTCACAATGCGATTGCGTTTATTCGAAATGGTATTTCATTTCATCACAAAACAATTGCGTTAGGTGGCAATGGTATTGCGAACACTCGCACAAGCCATTTTATTTCTTCGCAAATGTTTTGGTACTAAATAAAACTGAGGAATATACCAGATATATATAGAAACATCAAGTTAGCTAAAAGACCTGCGCCGCCGAGGAGACAATAATAAATGTTATGGGGAAAAATCGCTTCAAACTAAATATAGGGGCAAAGAAAAAAGTTTAGAATATAAATTAAAATGAGAAAACAAAAAAAAATGTGCAAAAAATAAACAAGAAAAGAAATTAATTTCTAGGTAGTGAACAATTAGAATATGAGAGCCAATATAATAAAACACATAAAAAGCAGTATCTTAAGCTGCTTACATTATGTATGGATGGCAGGAAAATTAGTATACAAACGACGCATGTCAAATTACGTGAACCTATTTTCTTCCATGCAAGCTGCACTTTTAAACCCTCATAATCCAACCCATGAAATAAATGAAGGAATAAATATTGTATAAGGAACATACATGTTAAAACATTAAACAATAATCTGTTTCAGTGTGAAATAAATGACAAACATTCATTAATAGATCATTTAAGTAAGAAATATGGAAAATACGACGGAAATCAAATACTTGAATGGCCTACGTGAAACAATTTGACAGGGTATAAAGATGTAAAACAACCACATTTGTATGTATGTATGCATGTATGTATGTATGTATGTATGTATGTATGTATGTATGTATGTATGTATGTATGTATGTATGTATGTATGTATGTATGTATGTATGTTTATGGCAAGAATCTAAAATTAACACAGAAATAATAATATAAGTATAATAGGAGTCACTATTGCCACCTATGTCAAACATCTTGCGACCAAACATTTACAATATAATTGAAAACGCTGGATTTGAACAGTAATGAGATATGTACGTAAAGGATAGGATCCAAATCTGTACAAAATTCCAGTTAAAATATTAAGTTACCGTTTTAATGCACCTTTAATAAATGACTATGCTGAATTCCTGTTTTTAAACAATTTACTCACACATGCACTCACGCAAAAGAACTTGAATTATGGTTGTAACTGCAAATGATTTCAGAGATAGATTTACCAAACATGGCCACATTTGAATTTGGAAATAGAATGAAGCTTAAAATTTAATTGCAGTTCATCTACGTCATGTCACGTTTACTTCAGTTCCAGGCAACAAGTACAAAAGGTTTTTTTTGAAAGAAAATATGACTGACACACTCCAGAGAGAGAGAGAGAGAGAGAGAGAGAGAGGAAACGATGATGATGATGATGATGATGATGATGATGATGACATTATTGCCAAGACTAGATAAACAATATAATGAACATTTAACAAAACACACACACACACACACACATACATACATATATATATATATATATATATATATATATATATATATATATATATATATATATATATATATATATATATATATATATATATTTATATATATCCTTGACTAGGATACGATGCCAAGCATAAATGCAGTATATCTTCCGTCATGTCAAATACTTAATTTTTCATCTTAAAATGGTGGCTGTTATTTTGACAAGGAAAGATACAATACAAGGTCAAAAATGAAAGACTCGTATGCTTTATCAGTTTAGGGTATTAAAACAATATATTCTTATTTCTTAGTGCTCATTTAAAATATTTGCGCAAGCGTCGGACTTATAGTACAAGACTGCCAGCACGCGATTTTCTGCAGCTAAGTATCCTTGGCAAAGGCACGTATTTACCATTTCCTCTGCATTATGTATTCAAAAATGTAAACAGGTGAGAAACAAAACATACTAAACCTATTTACCTCCATCCGGTACAGTTAGGAGATTGTGATATAATTAAAGAAATGTGATAATCTTAGCAAGTAAAGAAATACGTCCGTTTGTAGTTTGATTTGTGAACAAGAAAATAATTCTCATGGGTTATTAGACGATCACCTGACTTTTACCACATAATGGAAGTCTAACTGATAATGATTATATAATAATGGAAAGCTTACTGATTCCGTGGGTCAAATATTTCATTCAGAAGGTTAGTCAAAATATGTTCACTTTTCTTGCATACCTATAACTATAACAACAAGAAGATACTCTGTGCATCTGTAGAAGATGACAAGGGTGACTGGCAACCTGAGTGACAATCCTAAGTGAACGCACTTGTTGTGACCGTCCTCGGTGTTTTATTGCGCTATATCTATATATTCAACTATTTAAATCCTTAGTAAACGTTTGGTTCGCGAGTCATAAGCTTCTTCCAGCCTTCCATGAAATGAACAGCCGGTGCAAAAGACTCAGCGAAATCCCCAACCACACCCGACGAATAATGGTCTCCCTTCTCCTGCCGTATATATTTTCTCCTAGAGCAGCAACCACTATACCAAAAATGATCATTTAAATTACTGTTACTAAATGAAAAGGAATAGCAACACAATGAGTGAATTTTTAAGTGTAGACAGGTACAATGATTCTATAAAAGCCTATGGTCATACATGTCTTTGAAAGTACGCACATCTTTAAGACAGCTTTGCAGTTAGATAATACTAGAGACAAAATCCCAGATTTGTTTCAGCCAATATCTAAAATTCTTTGTGAGCAAATATCACAGATTCAACCTGAGCAAGTGTCCCATATTGATTGTGAAATAATATTCCAGATGCATTGGAAGTTCTTCTTTAAAACAATTTAATCAAGATCATTTCATTTTTGATTATATGGAATCAGCATACAAATTTTAAAAATATATATCAAGACAACGCCTTCATTGTGAAATATGATTTAAAAACTGGTTTTTATATAAAAAAAAAAATTATGAAACTCTACTAAAATCACGCGCTTCTTAAAAAAGATGTCCGCTCCGGAGTCCTGGTGGTTAGCGCGTCCTCCTTGGAAGCAGGAGGTCGTGGGATCGAACCCCGGCCGAGTCATACCAAAGACTTACAAAAATGATACAAACAGCTACCTCACTAGGCGTTCAGCAATAAGAGGTTAGTGTTATGACTGGTCGTTCTTGTATCAGGATAATGTGACTGGGTGGGATGTTATGATACATGTCTGCGGCATCATGCCAAAGTGCTAGACATCACTATAAACTGCCACACTGCAGACACCGTAGCGGTATGACTGAAAAATTGTTAACGATACGTTATAATCATAATCAAACACACACACACACACACACACTTCTTAAAATAGACGCACGGGAAATTAAATGAAATTAATGGCCAATTTATTATGGTTGTGTTTTCGATGGTACAACGGTATTTTAAGGTACCAGTACTTCCGTAGTTTCCATCATTACGGAATGTACGGAACTTAGATTACGGAGTAATCTTGTTTAGTAACGCATTATGTTCTAAGGCTGCGAATCGGACAAAGTTTTACGATCATAGTAGTGTTTTTGTTGATATAATTTCTCAAGTCCATTAACTATTTTATCCTTTACTGAGTAATTGTGTTTTTTATGTATTGGCCCTCTCTGATAAATATCTTGGACAGGTGTTTCATCCCACTCCAAGGTCTCCTGCCAATTATGGAGTGGCTAGTAAATTGAAGGCTTCGATAATAACTCTGATGTCTGCACCATTTCATTCAGAGACTGTAATCTAAAGTAAATGTATAATAATCCCACATTGTGCAAGTTCTTTAGATTAAAATTTATTCAACAATTAACATATACAAAACACATGCAAGAGCCATACAATACTGACGACTCAATTAACGTAATGGATGCGATTTTCATTTCAGCAGAGACAATTATTTTATATCTCGAATAATATTTTTTAATCAATTTAATGTTTGTTACAAATCAGAGCAGGATATTTATGAGCTGTTGAGAGACGAAATTTTGAAGCAAATCAAAGGGGTAATGTGTGAGGCCATTGCCCTAGAATAATTAATGTCCCTAACATAATTTGGATACACCATGGTATGCACAGAAATGCCGCGACATACCGAGATGTAAAATTGTTCAAGATACCTTGCCCTAAAAATTCTAGTCCAAATATTTTAGTTCTTCCCGTATAGTAAATTTTACTCGAATCAAAATATATAGCCACTTTCATTCCTCTTTTACTAAAGTTATTGTTCAAAACTCAATTGGGTTTTATATAATTGTATTCCTATAAAGAGACTTTAACAGACAATACTAATTATTGATATTGGAAAATTTGTATATGGGTTTCGAAACGCATTCAACGAGGTCATTGATCAATATCGTATTACTACAAAAATTTTGGAAACAAGTGGCGGCTTACGTTTAGCATCAAATTTGAGCTCATGCTTAAACATTTGTTTCCATAGCGTTTTAATTGATACTCACCACGTGTATTCAAGTTTTTGACCACTTTGCTATTCACTTAATATCAATGCCCTTCCCTTGCTATCTCACCATACTGATAATTTCATGAAGCACCTGGTCAAGCTGTAAGTACACATATTTATTAAACTTCATGTAACTATAACGCCTAGTGTAAGTATTTCAGAAGACAAATGTCTCAATTCAATGGGAAAAAGAGAATAGAAAAAGACCCTTCATTATGCAGCAAAAACAAAAAGTTTCATTGTGTTTATCCTCAAAACCATTGTGAAGTCACAACTGAGCACACTCTATGATAAAATAGAAATATCGACTTATTAATAAAATTACGTTCAGATTATTTCGCAAAGCTTAAGGCTCAGATCAAGAATAGTTTTTGGAATTATTTTATCTTACCTAATTTTGCTTATTGTTCTATCATTTGGGACATTGTTCGTAAAATCTTGTAAACAGCACTGATTGCATGCAAAATATACATCTTACCTACTTTTGCTTATTTGTTTATTTTTCTACCATTTGGGACATTGTTCGTAATGTAAGCAGCACTGAATGAATGCAAGAGAATGTGACTAGAACATTTCTGGATGACAATATTCTGTGAAGTTAGTGAAATTTTATTTCAAAACATTACACTGATAAAATACAACGAATCGTCGTTTACATGTTCAGTACAACCTGGCACCAGATTATATATATATATATATATATATATATATATATATATATATATATATATATATATATATATATATATATATATATATATATATATATATATATATATATATATGTGTGTGTGTGTGTGTTTGTGTGTGTGTGTGTGTGTGTGTGTGTGTGTGTGTGTGTGGTTTTATTTATTTAGTTTCTTAAGAATATATTTTCATAAGTATTTTATTCCAAGTCCATATTTACCTTATTATTAGTAGTAATAGTAGTACAGACGGTAACTTTATTATAAAAAAATAACTAATATATCATTTCGTAGTGTCTAATCAGTGGTTAACTCAAATAAGACAAGATTCAGTTATTTCTTCTTAAATAGTTAAACTCAACGGCGTACGAGTTCCCGCTTTCAGCAAAATTGGCCGTGATATAGAAAAAATGGTTTAGTAGATTTTTAAAATGAATTACAAATGAGAAATATGCGCCAAATTCGAAAAAATGGAACACGTCCATCATTTCTGATTGAAGATGTTTTTCGGAAGTAATTCATTGTTTGTTTTGTTTGCTGGCAAGAACAACAACAAAAAAGCATGACTATTCGTACACAGTAAATGTTGCACAACTTATAGACGAGAAACGGTGGAAATTAGGCCACCTCTTTACTAAATGCGTGTTACACAACATTCTAGATTTGTTACCCCATACGTTTTCCTCTGTATTATCAAAATTATTGCACACACACACACGCTATATATATATATATATATATATATATATATATATATATATATATATATATATATATATATATATATATTAGTTTGTGCGATGTCTTTCAAGAATTTGATACCTCTAGCATCATTTTAAACACGTCCTTTTTATTTTCACAAAGAATAACACAACATAAGCAAGATTTAGAGAAAGATGGAAGTTTGCCTGTTTAGTAGCATATATATCTACAAATTAGTAGTCGATTTAAATTATGTTTACCTTCTACAGGTGCAGTTATAAATCTAATTAGGCGGTCGTATACTGAATAAAATTATCTGTATAGAAAGATCTTTTTTCAGGCCCTTTGTAGAAATTGCCAAACCAAACAACTGTTGAATCGTTTCGACATTTTATCTTCTGCTGGGTTCGGAAACATAAATAAAATGGATCCAATTAATTTGCATTCCCTTTTTCAGCATTTATTTAAGAAATCATCAGCTTCCCATCGAATCCGTTGCTTACTGTTGCTTTACCGTCAACAGTATATCCCGACGGTACGAATCATTATGTAAACGATTTAACACGAGTCATTACAACTAGAATTTACATGAGGGCATATGAGGAAAGTATTAGTCACATTACCGTGTATCGATCTGAATCCCTATGTATCACATATCTGAGGTTTTAGAAGTCGATGTCAATGCTCGTTTTGTGACCTGACTTTGATTTCCTGCACGATATTTGGTCACTTAACATCATATTGACTCTATGAAATATAATGCCCGGTACTTATAAAACCGTCGGTACAAACAAATTGCAAAGTAAATTAACTCATGAAAAATGTTTTAAAAATATGTAATTATCCATAATATTAATCACAAAATAAGGTTAATAAGTATTTCAACACGCATATAGATATATATATATATATATATATATATATATATATATATATATATGTGTGTGTCTGTGTGTGTGTGTGTGTGTGTGTGTGTGTAGTACGATGCATAAATATTTAAATATATACGAGTCATAAAAATTCTTAATTAATCTTTCGACACCTGAAACGTGATCGAAATGAAGTGAACGTTGTCATGATGTAATTTTGGATGCATGAATCATATAGATAAGCATGTAGACTGATTAATTTTTTTGTTTGATAAACGTACAGACAAAACGGTATCACTGAATGAAACATCTTAGTTGTATCAACAAACCGAATATAATTCAGACACGACATATGTAAGCGTATAGCCGAGAATATATGCAGGTGTTAAGTTCATAACAGGACGTATGCGTCACGCCCTGGTTCGATTCCAATGTCTAATATGGCCATGCATGAAAAATTATAGCTATGTATATCACATTATCACTTTTAATAATGGTTAGGTTTACGCAAAGATGTGGACATGCTTGCTTGCAAGCAATAATCTTCCAGAGTCATCCTATTTCTCTGGCTAAACATGTATGAGAGATAGACATAACATAGAGAAAACACATGCTGCAATCAAGAAGCAAAGGATTGCAGCAAAATAGACACAGGCACTGTAGCGCTTTCTGTATTTGTCTACCATACGTTTCAGACTTGAGATATTTATGGAGAGGAATAATATAGCATGTTATAACCCAAGACCTAACTCCTTAAGAAAATGGTTTTCTTTATAGTTAACCGTCAGTTTTACTGTCTTCCGAACACAATATTTCACCTACTACATGTACGTCTAACTATGCACTATTGTTGGCAGCAACAATTTTCTTAATGAAAACAATATTAAGTCCAACTTAATGTATTGCATTTCAAGCCATATAATTAGGAAATGCATCCAGCAATGTGAGAAAACTTGTGTATTTCAAGTATTTATGCATCAACTAATCTCTTAACAGTGTTGTATGGTACAAACTGCTGAATCTCTCAAGGCATTCTGACATCATTGCTAAGTTGCAGTTTGAATTATTGTCGGCACTTTAGAGAATATTATTCCCTCAGTTATATTGACTGTCTAGACCATTATTTAAATGCTTTTGTTTGGTTTTCATATCACTATCTTATTCCGTGTATAATGCGCGCTCTTCTGCTAACAAGTTAATGCGAGATCTGGCGGTGCACAATTCCAGGAACAACATGAGCATGATGTCATTTGTGGAAACACTAGCAGTAATCTTTATCACATTTGGAGGCACGTTAAACACTAGTAACATTTTTAAGTTTAAGAAAGAATTGTTCTCACCGACAAAATGTATTATGCAATAATGTAGACTGAGCTTCGGATTTACATTTGTTCACAGCCAATCAGCCATAACTTTTCATAATATCCTTTTGACCTGACTTAAATTCAAACTCGGTCTGAATTGCATTAAGACTGACAAGCTATTCACTATATTCACCAAACTATCTGCGCACAAAAGCTGAATTCAGACTAAAACCTCCAAAATGAGGACTCTTTCTAATCAGATGTAAATATCACTGAAAATTAGGAGGCATTTCGAGATCAATACAGTACGATAATCCTAAAAGTTGCGTAATTATAACTTCGTCTTGAATAAAGTATTAAAGGATCAAAACGTGTTGAAACCTAGTCACAAGTTCCGTTTTATTTTCAACGTTGTGTGATAATTAGACCTGGTCATTGCTTTATGTAATCTTCAAATTATAAGGATAAATCCACTGAGAAAAGTATGTATGGCTATGACCTGAGATTGTTTTAGTCAAGTATTTGGTCATAACGTTCATGTATTCTATCCCATTTTCTTTTATTTTCTGTTTCATAACATACGTCCTATATTTATTAACGAGTTCCATTTTTCATGTTTTTTCTCCCCTTTAGAATTATAATGACTTAGTCAGACAAAACGGTAATTTAATTCTTCTTTTCAAATTTAACCTGAAAGACAGAAGTAAGGAGAGAAACCTTCAAATACAGTGCAAATTATGCAGAGATTTGCTGTACTTCTAAACTAGGGAGAAGTTTTTAAACTTTGAACTTTTAGTTTGAATCTGAAATGATTGAGTATGATAATGAAAGAAAACAAGTAGGATGGTAAGCCTAACAAAGGTAGCTCCACTGAGAGGGGTGAGGGTGGATAAGACCTAATATTTATTGGTCATATAGACTAAGGTAATCCCATTTAAACTAATCACAGATGGACAGAGCTAAACTGACCCTGGATATATACACTGTATTAGACTAGTACAATCCCTCCTGAGTGGGGCAGTTTCATTTTCGTTTTGTTGTCATAGAATGTTTTCATTATTCAAAAGGACAATTATTATGTGCTGATATAACCCTATCACTCGTCTTTAACTCGACAAAGTGACAGCCTATTTCATCCTCTGACTTAGTGTGATAGATTTTTCCTGTCACGTGTTCCTACTCATCTATATGATCTTTCTCTGGACTGGAAGTCCAATTCCCTCCAGTCTGTCTAAAAGATTGATTACAGACATCACAGTCCAAAATACTAGCCAGTTCTATATAAATTACATTGATGTTTTATTATCCTGTGCTTGGTTTCTATGCTTTTAACACAAGTGATTACCATTTATTCAATGCCAAACTTTAGTACATCACCTAAACAAACTACTGCACAGAAACAAATACTGAAATAAAACCCACCCCCACCCCCATGTATGTTTCCTATTGCATTTCTTTTAAAATTAGGATAGCCACACACACACACACACACACACACACACACACACACACACACACATATATATATATATATATATATATATATATATATATATATATATATATATATATATATATATATATATATATATATATATATATATATCATGTACTAAGTACTTCAAAAGTAAAAAGCAAAACTGGCTCAGATATACATATCAAATTCAGGAATGGAGGAGAGACTTTGCCCTCTTGATTTTTCAGACGTATAATGACTGGTTGTAGTTTACACTTTCCTTGATGTACCCATTAAGTTCTGGCAGTGTTGTAACCCAAGGCAAAATGTGTTTATGCCGTGCTGATACCAATTAGCCTACTCAGACAAACAAATTCTTGCACATTCACGGGGGTGTTTTAATTGCTAACTGACCATTAAACCTGCTTGCAGCAATATATCACTGCTCGAGATCATGAAATTGGGCCTACTATACTCCGACAAAAATATACCAAATTTTGTTTCAACATTGTAAGTGTGTGTTGTGTATGTGATTTGGATTTTTAACATACCTTGAAAAAAATTTCAGTCTTATTGATATGATGTTTGCAGTGTGGCAGTTTATAGTGATGTCTAGCGCTGAGACATCACAGACATGTAGCATGACATCCCACCCAGTTGCAGTATCCTGACAGTAGTCCGACCAGTCCATACACTAGCATCTTAATGCTGAGCACCAAATGAGGCAGCTGATAATACCATTTTTATATCTTTGGGATGACTTGGCCAGGGATCAAGGCCTCCACAGCCTCTCGCATCCGAGGTGGATGCTCGTACCACTAGGCCACTGGAACGGTCAACACCAGTATGTAAATAGTAATTTGTTGTTAACAAATATAATCGGTGAAGATCAATTCTAATTTTTTTATACAAAAACGGAGAATTTCACGGCATTCTTTTAATTATAAAATCAGTTTGAATCCGCACGTGAACCAGTAGTTTCAGGCATTGATTCGTCTGTGATAAACCACTTCATTACATTGTATTCTTAAAAAATTAGGCAAATAAAATCAGGAAATTATATAATTTAATTAAAACAAAGTCAAAATATTTTGTGTTAGAATAGTAGTGAAGCAAAACCTCTTGTAAGCAATGCATATTATCAGTATTTAGGCAAATAATAAAACTAAAAATATGCGGTACTAATATTGGATGTTTGTAATAAATCTAATGAGTGTGTAGTTAAATTAAGATGCACTCACATGGCACAACACATGTTCTTGATGGGTTAGTTGGAAAAAAGGGTCCAGTTCAGTTATATATCAATTTTAATGCTTCAGTGTTGTCTATTGATAGGTACAGTAATGTTTAGCGGGAGCAATGAAATCAGGATGAAGAGTATGGATTGAAGTCACTTGCTCATTTGATCCAATGTACATGCTGTACGTTTTTATCTTCTTCAAAGTATGGTAGAAATCTTTTTGACTGCAATTTTGTACAGAACATTTAGAAAATAAAATAATTAAAGGTACTTTATTATGCAATAATACCGACTTGCAATTACATGATTTTAATATTGTTACTCCTATAAGATTAAATGAATTACAATGTATAGTTTCTCCTGTGCTTTTCTTAAAACATCATATGGCCAAAATACATTGCATTTACCTCAATCTAAATATACATATAAGACAAGTATAAATGCAATGGGTATCAAAAGTTAGAAAAGGTCTTACATCTTTTTGTTCAAATGCATGTTTTTAATATAATCAACAGTGGTCTGAAGATAAACTGCTAATGGACTTTGGCTCATGGTAGGCACTTCAAGAAAGACTTAGTCAAAGTCTATATGCAGCGCCGGATTAAGCACCGTGGAGGCCCATAGGCAGTCAAACTTTTGGGGCCCCAGACCCACGGTCACGGTCTCATGGGGGCCCCTGATGGGGCCCATAAAAGTCGCGGGGCCCATAGGCAGTTGCCTACTCTGCCTAATGGGTAATCCGGGACTGTCTATATGAATCCATGGTACGGATCATTTGTTACTATACAATCACTAGAATATTCTCTCCATAACAGTTTGATATCAATAGGTGTTACCTGATTAAAAGGATGAAATGAGTTTCTGCTTTGTAACAATCTCTTCTGTTGGCGGTGGTGGTATTGGAGCAAGTACATAAGATATTCACCTTGGATCATTTATGTCCAAAACAACTGGCTGGATCATGCCAACTCTATCATCTATCCTCATTTTCAATATTTTCATAATTATTTCCGGAATATATAGGTACTGTTGATCAGCTTTGTTAGGGTTTGCAGACCATCTCCCACTTCTTTTGTTGAATGACCTTTGGTATCTGACAAGAAAATGCAAACATTTCACTGATTATGTCAATTCATATTATTTTAAATTCTCAAAAGTCCAAATAAAAACTGCAAACAATTACATGTAACAAATCATTTTGCTACTGATGAAAATGTGAATATAGAAAACCTGTAATTTTTCCCAAATATCATAAAAATGTTTAGATCATTTACAGAATTTTTAATTACATTAGACTAATTCTTACCAAAATTGGTTAATGGAATTTATAAAAACTTTATTCTGTAAAAGATTAAATTGTACCACAAACAGATCGTTTATCAACTTTCAGGTAAAGCATTAATATTATGCAAAAAGGAATTATTACATTAACAAACAAGAATAAAGTGTATTACCTTATTGTTCCATCTGTGTTTACAATCACATCTCTGTCAATATGATTGTCATGATCAAGAGCTGCCAACATATTCCTAGCTCTGAAAGATGGTGGCTTATATGAATGTCTTTTGGAGGCATACAATAAAATCAAACTTCTGTAAATCTCCAGTTCTGCTGTACTTCTGAAACAATGTACAATGACTAAATAAATAAATTGATTGAGATGCAGAAAACTATTTTAAATTTATAAATCCCCATAACCAAATCTGTTTTGATAAAAATGCCAATGTACAGTAGCATTATACAGGCAGAAAATAACCAACTCATTCCACCCCTACAAATGTTTTGCTTGTCACCTGAAAAAGGGGCAGGGAACGCATTTGTGGGCTAATTTGAATATATTGAAATACAAATGCTTCCAAAAGTTTTTTGCTTAGATATATACCTAGGTGTGCTAGAAACATCGTTCGGCATCTTCATATAGGTAAACGTTTGAATTTTTTCTTCTTCTGACACTACTTTTGCAAATCCTCACCTGTCTGTGTATAGCTTAGACCGATCTGAATTAGATTGCAAGCAAAAAAGTAAAAAAATCCGGACATAAAATCTAATTCCAACAATGGGTATGTGCACAAAAATCTGGCAAAGCTTGACACCTCCCTCCCTGTACACATGCATGCTTTTTTTGTACACACACCCCACCTGCGTACACGCGTTTGTCGTGACCCTCCCCATTCTGTAGAACAACCTATATTTAATCCACGCAGAAAAGTTCAAGTATTAACAATATTATGTATTTAATATAACAGATAGTCCACCAATGATATATGTCTGGCTGCAAAAAAGAAATAAGCTGCATAACTTTAAAAAGTTTGTCTGTTGTCCACTAAAATTCAAATACCCACTGAACCCAGTCAAGCTGGTTACATATTAGACAAATTACTATCGAGATAAATGTGTACATGCATTATCAGAAGACCACCCACCCCCATACACAAGCATATGCATTTGGGTAAACCCCCTTTGCCCACTCCATGTGTATGTACTAAACAGGCAAACCATAACTATGGCCTTAGTGTGGTTTGTATTTATAATACAACGTATTCATTTTCTTTCTATGATAACCAGTATATCTTCATTATTTCAATTATGCATCGATACTTAAAATATATTGCAATTACACATTTGTAACTTGTATGTTAATACACAGAAAAGAAGGCTTTTGTAGGAGCAACTTTCTGGTTCATACACAAATACCAACCAGAAATACCAATACAATACTATACATTACTTTTAGTTTAGTTACATATATCATGAATGTATCATAATGATTGTTTTTTAGTATACTTAACACAAATATTCCCCTTTTATGTATGTATCACTCTTATTTTTGTTAGTATACTTACTCAAATGGGTTGATATAACCTTTAGACTTTTCCATCATAACACTTTCCTTCTCCTTAAGTTTTTCAACTTCAGACAAGACTGAATCCCTTAAAATAAAATTGTTTAATGTGTAAATTCTAATGTTGAACTTGGAAATCTTTACATTTTTTATCATTCAACCTGAAGAAAGCATTATCATTTATCGTGGTTATTATGATGCCATATGGGAATGACAATGCTTCAAGAAATAATAATAATTTATTTAAAGGGGTGACTCATTTAGTCGAAGACTATTCTCCCTTGAGTCCCTTTTACTAAAATACAAACAGCGTGATGAGGAACATATCAATAACAAAAGGACACAAATGCCAATAAACAATTTACAACAAATATATTATTCTAAATAAAACAAGCCATATTTTAACAAAATGTACAATCTTAACCAACTGCAAAATATTTGACTAATATAGAATGATACATTTCCAGGTAATAAATAAATTCCTTAGATGTGCATCTACCAAAACATTTTTAAACAAGTAACTATACATAAAATTTAATAAAATGTAGTAATTCTTACACAGATGCCATATCTGATTCTGATGTAGTTATATCAGACACTGCTGGAATTTGTATTCTATGAATTGTTGGCCCAGGTGTAGAAGTTGTGGCCCTGTCTTCTGTGACATTCCTCTCTGTTTCTGATGTTTTCCTTGCACTGCCATTCAATTCATAACTAATATAGCATGGGGAAATAAATGTTTCATTAGACACAATAATTATATATACTTTGCAAATAATAGTATGCATAAAATATACTTAACTGTATTGCATTACTTTCCTTTACAGTCATCACCATTTACATTATATATATTTTTTAAAATAAACAGCCGTGACTGCTTGCCTCTAAGTAACGTTTTGTGGTTGGGTGCGAAAATGAAGATGATCATTAACTCCCCTTTGGTAACCTCAAAAACAGCAGCAGTATATGATATGGTTTACATGCGGTTTCAGCGATATTGTTGCGGGTCTGTAATATTTTATTTCAAGCTAAATGGAATAATGACACTTTATATAAAATATGTTATTTTATAGTTTTGGTAACGAATTAACTATACATAAATAAAATGGCGGTATAAAAACTTGACTGTTCATTGCAAAATTGACTCACCTATCCAGCAAGAATTTGGCGACCTCTGGATTAGTTTTCAGGCTCAGCGTGGACTTCAGTTTATTCCATCGTTCTTGCTGGTCACCAATACATATGCCTGTGCTGCCATAATTTGCCCAGAGAGCTTTTTCATTTTTTCACGTGTTTGCGCATGGCTAAAATTCTTAATCTTCGGGAGAGGTCAACTAAGAGGTTACATGAATATAGGCGTGGCAAACAGCGAATTTTTGTCTGCCAGACAATAATGAAGAATCGCGTATTTTATCACAAAATATCCGATACTAGCCTGATTTCGGCCTCAGTAAAAGCCTGAATCGTAATTATTCAACTAAATAAGTAATCATGAACTGAAAAAGAAATATATAATTTCATTCATTTTAACTTAGGTTGTATGCCTTTAATTTATACATTAGAAGACATGTCCGTATCAGGTAATTAAAACGAGGAATAGATGAAAAGTACATTTACAGACAAAAGGAGAAAATGTAAACATTTATAGGGAAGATGTGATGGACATTGATCCGACATTCTCTTAACTTTTTTAAAAGTAGAGACCTTTCACTTTTAAAACGCGGATTAATCTATACATTAAAGAACAGAAGAAACAAACAAAAAACAATACGAAACCTGTACGGTGAGGGAAGAGAAAACGAAGAGCTTGACTTTACTGATCTAGAAGTATAAAAGGAAAGCAAATGATTCCTTGATAAACAGTAATCTACTTCCATGCCAATGAGACTGAAAAAGAGGTTCTTCAAACTGAGCAGCATTTGTCTATGAGCTAGGTTAGTAAGAGGCAAAGATCTACGACCACACGTGACTATGTATGAATACAAAAAGTCAAAGCACAACAAAGAAAAACGGCCATTTTTGACACATTCGTTTGAAAGATACGAAGGGAATAAAATCATAACTGCAGTGTCAAAAGAAAACAAAACACAAGGAAACAAGCTACGAGAAAACTTAAACAACAAGCAAAACAAACAACATCTCGACTATAAAAGGTAGGGAAATGAATAACGCAAAACAGCGGAATCGATAAGAAAATTATTTCAATGGTTTAATTGTCAACCCTAAGTTGCGGTGTTTGCTTAGCCTTGGCAGGTTGCTATGCCACTCATGCTTTCTTATTGTGCCTTCTTATTAAATGATAAATTGTTACACGAAACTTAAATTCAGTTTTTAAAAAATTAAGCAATGAAGCAATAATATAGGCATTTTCACTTACAACGGACCAATAGACGCAAAGGATTTGACAGCGATTGAAATTTTTAAAAATCATCTTCAGGCTAAATGTAAGAAATAGTCACAATAATGTTTGCAAACATTTGGAGACGAATTGTTGTTTATTCGCACTATTTCGTTTATTCACAATGCATTTGCATTGATTCCCAATAACGTTTGCGATAAATTGCTATGTTATTCACAAACGTATTGCATTAATTCGTAAAAGTGTTACAAATATGCGCAATAGATATTATGTTTATTATCAACGCTCTGCGTTAAGTCACAAAGCAATGCGAATAGTTGCAATCTTTGTTTTTCTTCTCTCTAACACTATTAGGCACTGATGGGCTTCTGTAGGTGAGAAGCACAGATAACAATATACACTTTCTATAAAGGTAAAGGTGCCCAACCTGAAAGGCTAAAGCAAAAAAGATTAGAAATTACACAAATGAAACGTTTACCTATTATAGTTATCGTGTTCATTGATCAATATACCATAAATACACATGAGCGTTTGTGTATGTGTGTGGGGGGGGGGGCGATTTTTATCGTAACTTCAGTCATATCGCTGCGATGTCTACAGTGTGACAGTTTATAGTTATGTCTAGCACTGGGGCATCGTGCCGCAAACATGTAGCATGATGCCCCTCCCCCGTCACGTTATCCTGCACCAGGCCGACCAGTCCTAACACGTACATTGTAATGCTGGACGCATTTGGTATGACATGGCCGGGTTTCGAACCCAGGACCTCCCGCTATCGAAGCGGACGCTCTAATCACACGACGAAGGAGCGGTTCAATATACCGAAGCAATATGTAAGCTATAATACAAGCGCCAACATGCAAAATAAAACGAAAGAAATCACTTTCAAACATAGAGATAAAGAAAATATGAGGAATAATGCAAATTAACTAGAGAATGTAAAAACAATATATGTAGAAAAAGTAAAACAGAAAGACTATATATTGAGTTGGGAAAGAACAATGACAAGGAGGGCCAATAAACTCAAACGCATAAACAATCAATAGTTGTTATCTACTTTTATAATATATGGGTGACAGATGTATTAGTATTAAAAATACATATTTCAAACTATATTAACCTTTGTTCCTCCACGCAATTCATGTAACTCGAGACTCAGTGGAACCCAAACTCCGAAAGAGAAAACTAATTTTTGAAATATATACATATGGGTGTCTGTAGAGACATACCGTGACCTCATTCGAAACTGAAAATATATTAAATGTTTTAAATCATTTACAAATTTAAAATGTCTTAAGCATGTCTTGATGTGAATTAAGATGATATCCCAAGCAAAATTATAAATATATATCATGCAATGATCTACCAGAAAGGAAACCATCTTCATCGTTCGCTGACAAAGGGCAGACTGCATGCACTTCATTGCAACAGTAAACGTAATATCTGTACTTTTCATCCTTATCTTTTTTCGTTTTGTCTTCTGCCAATAAAGTGACTATAAAACAAAGACAATCATAATAAATAATAACTATATATACACATATAAAATGCACATCTATTTTGGATTTATAACCAGTATGTTAAGCTCTTTAATACGTATTACTTCTGGAACTTTAAAGAGACTGACTATTCTCGCCTGAGGTGGAGGGAAGAACGAAGAACAGCCACTAGAAAGGCAAGACGTGTGTATCTTATCTCCCCTAGAAAGAGGCGTGCTCTGAACCGGTTCAACTCCCAACCAGCACATGCATAGAAATACTCCACCCCTATATATAAACTCATACAATAAATAGATGAGATTTTAAAATGCAGAACCTTTAACAAAACCAGGAAACAATGTGCGGACGATCACAGGCTAGGCTAGTATGGATCTATGAGAGGTAGACATACGCGCAAAAGAAACTTAGAAAATAAGGACATACCAGAACTACCATTAAGACAAACTAGATAAACCTGATAAAATTATTAACAAACGCTTGTAGAAAACACACATATCATAAACACACAGTATAAGACACTATTGTTTCTTGAGAAATATAATTTATATATTGTATTCATAAATAGCGTAAGAAACGGCCTATCCGGACATATGCATGTATTAAAGGAATAAATGCAACTTTTTGTAACATCTACAGCACGTCTTACATACATAATTGGACTATATATATATATATATATATATATATATATATATATATATATATATATATATATATATATATATATATATATATCGATATCAAGGATCGCATAAACTTTCAAAAATAGGTGAGGAAACAAGCCATGAGGTGCAATAAATAAAAAGGAGAGACAGAGTTGAGATCAGGACAGATTAGACGAAAATAACATAATATGTTCACGAACATTAACTTTCTTAAAGTCTTAGTGGCCATGTCAGATTTAAAAACGTGTCCTTATTTGCATATGTTTCTGTGTATTTTTCAATGTGAGCTTTATCTTTTCGCGTGCACCTGGTATGTGTTATGCATGATCTGTTATTGTTGGCATCCGTTAGTCTAGAGAGACGTATAAAGTGCACCCATGAGAGATGTCCCTGTTGGTGCTTGTGCAGTGTGTGTAGTCGCTATGTAGCCCACACGGGAGTGGCAGTTGTTGCTGCACTTTAGAGATGATCTCGAAAGTATTAGAACTCCTTCTTCTTCCTCCCAGATCGCTTTTCATCATCTAGCAAGCCTAGTTTGTCCTCGCCAGCTTTCAAACCAGTTCTCAGATCATGTTGCCAGCTGGGCCTATCTAGAGCAAGCTGTTCCCAGCTGATGCCACCAATGCCGAGGGCTTTCATGTCGCGCTTACGGACGAAGCGATGATGTAGCCGTCCGACTGACATTTTGCCAGAGGCAACTTCCGAATAAAGAAGGTCCTTGGTCACTGGCATACATAAGTGTACTTTAGCACGCAGGCACAGTACATGGAGATCTTAGTGTTCAAGGTCAGCATACTGTTGTTACACACTCTTTGCGACAACCTGGAGAGCGTTGTTGATGCCTTTTAAATCCGCTTGTTGAGCTCAACATCGAGCGATAAGTTGTTGGTGATGGTAGAGCTAACTACCTCAAGATCGTAGTTGTTGATGATGATGCTTGGGGGGAGGGGGGGGGGCGAGTTCTGATTCATCATGTTTATTTTGTGTCAATTCAAACTCACCGAATGCTTTGGCAAAGCGGTCCAGCAGGTGCTGTAACTAAGCTTCGGTAATGGTGGCTAGGGCAGCATCGTCTGCGAAGAGCAAAGAGGAAAGTACGTGAACCAATCATCAGGGAAAGAGGAAGTAAAACATTTCGTTAATATTCAGTTTGCACATGGTGGTAACTTCAGCCCTGGGGGAAGGGATATAGCTGATAGTACATAAAAATACATAAAAGTCTCATTCGGGAAGCAAAACAAAGATTTGAAATCATTTTTATATATCCTTAGCCTTACCCCATGTTGATAAAACAAACTCAATATTGGCAGTGTAGTTCAAGTCAACAAAATCAAACATAAATGTCAAAAGGTATATAAGAATGAACCCAATTAACATATTGTCCAATGTTAAACCTTTACATGGAAAGTGCTTTAATTCTCACAATCAGCACTTTTAAGACGCACAATTTCACTGGAACTATGTGTCTTGTTTATTTCAGATATGTACATGTGGCTCTTGATTTCATGGAAGTCACTAAAAGGGGATTTGCTAAGGACGTTTTTGAGACTGCAAAGGTCCGATTACTTGTGCAGGTTGTGATAAACACGATGGTGATTTGAGAATACAGAAATGTATAATATTGTCAACATCGTTTTCTCAGTAAGGCAAATTCCTAGGCCAAATGGTAAAATGAAATTTCGCTTCTGGACGTCTAAAGTTTGGTATGTGGGCCTAAACTCTACATTGTATGCGGGGTTAGATGGCAAAACAGAGAATATTTGTAGCGTATTGAAAGGTCGACTTCTTTCCTTTGAGATTTTTGTATCGGATTAAGCATATACAGGTCGATTTTAAACATGGTCAGTACACAATCGTGCAAGTGTCAAATTTCAATCTTACAAATGACATGTATACTCGTAGAAAGGCATTCCGATTTGATCATGAATTTGTTTGCCATGACTCGTAATAAGTCCATCGCTTTTTGACATGTATCCCTGCGGTATAAAAGATGTTCAAGAAAAGGTCATTTACAGCCTAAAAAATACCTAAACGTCTGCTACCTTGCACAACAGGAAAAAGGCAGCCACAATAGCAATTTGTAACATCATCTGCTAGTCTTAGATTTACAAAACTTTAATTTGTATATGGTTTTTTTTTTGTGCTCAGCTCTCGACTCTGTTATGTGTATCTCTAGTTGACGTTTAATAGCGTGTGTGCTCTTTGATCTAAAGGATATGAACAAAGTTGTCAACATGTATGGAGTAGCCAGTTCCTGGATTAAGACATTTTACTATGCTGTTAGTATGGAATAGGGTGACTGACAAAACGATACCTCAATTAGACACCTCTTATGATGAAAGATATCAGGAAAGGTGTAGCGTAGCCTAACTTTGAATTTTCTATCTTTCCTAAACAAGGAGATACAATTAAGCACGCTGTCCGTTAGCCCTAGGTATAACAGAGCATACCTTATGCCATACTTTCACTGTAGTATCATACGTTTTCTTAAAGACGGCAACATTATGATTTTTCTTTTAAAACATCTCTCTAATAAATGCTTCAATTCTGACAAGATGATCTATTATATGTCTCTGCTATCAGAATCCACACTAAGCGTCAGATAGAAGTTTGATGGGTCAGAGATACCAGAATAGTCTATCAATTATCATCCTATCCGGGGTTTTACAATTACAGTTTCCTAATGCTTTGTAACGGTAGGAGGAAAGATTGATTGAAAGGTTTATTGTAATTATCAGACTTAGTAGATTTGAAGACGAACATCTTTCTTGTTTCAGGTTTTTGACACGGCGGAAATTTTCAGAATCTTGTACATGCGAATAGTTCTTTGATAGTGTCTCGGCCCGTCTATTTTAGATTACTCGTATGATCGTAACTCCTCATAATATAGCTTTAATATGATTGATACAGATGCTTGTTGTATGCCAATGATTTATCGTACCAATGCCAATACCACTTTAATAGAGGAGTGAGATTTAGCCTCGAGACATAGGTACACAATGTTTTTCTCGAGTCGTTTCTATCGGCGTGACGAGCTTTAGATCTGTGTATACGGTATTTATTCAGATTTTCAGTTGTTGAACTGGCACTGAGATGGTGAAGGATCTTTACTTGTTTTCTGATGGCGACATTACATGCACCATCACACCAGTGTATTTGACACGTTTAGGAATCTCTGAAGTGTTGATATTGTATTCGCAGCAACATCCTGGAGTATCTTTGTCAATCGAAATATTGAATCCACCTCGTTGTCAACATGATCAGCTGATGGTTTAACGTTCTTCCCACTATGAATTGTTCTGGTTTTATCATTGCCCAAGTCGTTACGGTTTTGGAATATCACTTATCAAAAATATATTGTAATGTGGTGATTACCACAAAGGTCGATCTCAACTTCCAAAGGGAAGCCAAGGAAAAGAAATTGGTTGCAGATAGACAAATCTAAGAACGAGTAGGATCACGTGACAGGATGCCTGCATGTATTCGACTAATCCGTAAGAAGCATTGCGTTGTGAAACAAATACTTTTATAATTTCCCTTTCTCGTTGACATCATTACAGCCCGAAACATAAGGTGACAGTTACAATCGCCATGAAAAAACAAACGGCCCTGTTACCTATTCAGTAAGATCAGATTTTCAAAACAACTAACATTTAATCATTATTTCTTTTCTCGTTAATTAAAGATGACTTGGTCCCCTCCGTTATAAAACGTGACTCAATATTTTGAATCATAAAATAATATACGAGACTTGGAAATCTTGACCCAAATGAATAAAATGCATTCTTGTGATTGGTGTCAATGGCTTTGCGTAGAAATATCTGTCAAAGCATTGCGTCATTAGGAACTAAATTATGCAAACACGTCCTTTTCCTGATCTAAGGAAATCTACTAAAGTATTGATTCTCATGAAAACGAAGCAATCGATGAATTATAGTACGAAGTATATTCTTCCCGTATTGTCATAATTTACCTGAATCATTCGTCAATACCCATCTAGACAACACTATTGAAAGCACATGTCTTAAGCTTTTATTCATTTTTATCAAAATATAATTTATTGTTAAAAACAAACAGGCTTAAGAAAATTATATTTCTGTCCTCAAACACTGATAATATCTGAGATAACAGGAAACATCGTAAGGCTGTATTGCTTCTAGACTACACAAAGAATCACAAATATTCAATTACTACATAACTTATCAATTTATCGATGTTCAAATCTTGTACTATCATTGTTTGACCCATAGCTAAACGCAAACTCTCAAGTTATCTTTTTCAGTAGCGACTTAGTGATCCATACGACTTGTTACTGTATGACAGTGGTTTCCAAACTTGTCGGGCCTCTTTTGTTATCTAACCATAATATTATTTTTATCAATGCAGATGGCACAACTGTTTCAGATGCACGTATACGAATATATAAACCTATAATTCAGGTACGTAATGGCATATCACTTTTCTCAACAATAATGCTATGAGGATAAGTTCTCATTGTATCGATGAGAAAAAAAAGCAGAATGAAAAATGATAATTCTGTATTAAGCAAACATGACTCGTTTGAGTGTCTTAATGAAAAGATTATATAAGTCACAGCTGACATAACTGTCACGGAATAAATAAATCGACTCTGTGTATCAAAGTTTCATTCAGACTAGTTAGTTTGAAAACCGTTAAACTTTTTTCTTAACGTCCAAATCAAGATTTACCTTTTGCATTGTTTCATTTTGATCATTGTTCTATTATTTGGGAATATTGTTCGTCTTATCCTGTAAAATCACCGGATGCATACAAAAAATTTGGTTGGAACTCTTCTGAATGCAACTATGAAACTTCGTTGGAAAAACTCAAGTGATTACTCTTTAAAAAAACAGAGTACTAAACAATAAATCGTGAACAAGACTCACTAGAACCTGGATCAGATAATCTAAATAATTTTACTCCCCAGTTGAAAGTGAAATCAAGCACTTTTCTAGTAAAAATCAACTAAGTATCCCCAAAACAAATGATTGAAATGCTGAACGAAATTTTAATTACAATGGACATTTAATATGGAATATCTTATCTAATGATATTACATCTTGCACAATCATTGCTGTATTCAAATACACTGTAATCTTCTTCACCCCACATGTAATAGGTTTTACAATTATGCTGTATTTTATTGCATCCAATATGTGATAATAATTGTATCATGTAGGTCATGTATTGTATTTACATAATGCGAGTATAATAATTTGTTATGCAAATCTCTCCTCTGTGTGACAAACCTATGGCTCAAGAGTACATCAAGAATAAATGAAGTCAATTGTTATTGGTGTTGCTGTTAGTAGTAGTAGTAGTAGTAGTAGTAGTAGTAGAGACGATTCCATTAATGGCAATGGTAAATTCGGAGAATAACGACTAAAATATCATAGTTTCGTGCCCGAAGGGCCGATAACTCCAAATTAGACTTCAGTTACTTTTATTCAACGATGCTAATAAACACTCATTAAATGTTATCAACTTTTTTAATCAGACTGCCAAGTTTCGGTGGATCTCAAAAGTAAAGTTTAAGGAATAGTAGATGCTAAATTAGAAAAATGGAAATAGAACAAGAACATCATTTCAGATTTATGGGGTTTTTTTCTTTTCTTCCCGGAAACAATAAAAACGCTTGGCAAAGAATATGGCGGAAATTAGAGATTAGAATTTTGCAGGTTTTAGTTGCTAGGCAACATCATCCCATAAAGCGCCGTGGGGCTGATTTATCATCTTAACAAAAAAAATGTACATGTGTAACCAATACCAATAGTCTTGAATCTGTTATATCAAAATTATTTGACAGAATATATTTTTTAGTATATGTAAATATTATAATATGCGATGCCACTAAAGCACATGAACCATTCCATCGTTAAATATGTCTTTTCATTTCCATGATAAATAACATCATATCAACAACAGCAGGAATGAAATTTAAGTTTGTGCAATTAATAGATTTCCACATGTTAGTAGTCTATTGAAAGCATGTTTACAAACAGCACGTGAGTTACAAGAGCTAGTTAGACCATCAAATGCGGAATCGGGCAATCTAAACTGATATATCCCTTGAATCAAATTTGCAGACAGTGCTAGGTCAGTTAATAAAAACAAAGACAGAATGGGTTCGGTGTTTTATATTCTCTTGGTTCGGTAAACAAAACTAATATGGGTCGCCCATATAACATATCATGAAATTAAGACAAATAATTATTTTGCTAAATGATAAACTTAAATACAGCAAACCGTAGTTTATATAGACGTCCATCATCCGGTTTATTCGCTCAAAGTTCTAAGACCGTGTCCCATGACATTATTATTAAAACAATTACAATTACTACATTGATTACAATTAAAAAGACTGATTGAAGACAGAACTTCATTGCCTGTACTGATATTAACAGAAACATTAGTAGCTAAAAATAACTACTCGGAGCAAAATGGGGGCTTAAGAAACCTAATAAAAGAAAACTAATGCAGTCATTAATTTCGTTTGCATGTTATTTGTTGATTAGAACGAAATGGATAAAGCATTGCCTTGTCCTTTGTATCTCGCTGAGCAATAAATACCGTCAAGCCGATCTGATTGCAATTTATTCTCAATGACAAGTCGAGTCAAACAGCAGATTGCAAAGATCCTATTCCGACGTAACATAATGCGCCTGCTGATCAGGCTCTATGTTGTTTGTTCTACCGATTATTTCTAACAAAATGCAGACTCGGATCTGCCGGCGCGTTAGGCCAGATATGGGTTTATGCAGTGTGAAGTTGTAATCGTTTTATCAGCGAGTATAAATCGGTAGCCAGAACGTCGCATGGCCTATCCCAGTTTTAACGGCTTTCAACTGTAACAGTAGAAGTTTCTTGACACAATGATTTGCATTTGCTGGAATAATATTAGGAATGTTTGAAACTGATGTTATTTTGCCACGCACAACAGTCGTTGAAATATCGCGCATTTCATTTTCAGAAAACTCCTTTTGTTCCCTATAATCATCGTTACGATCCTAACTTGAGCTAACTTGACAGAATTTATTAAGATATATGCAACCGCTCCGGATGCCTAGTGGTTAGAGCGTCCGCCGCGGAAGCAGGAGGTCGTGGGTTCGATCCCAGGCTTAGTCATACCAATTTCTTACAAAAATGGAACTAACAGCTGCCTCGCTTGACGCTCAGCATTAAGAAATTTGTGTTAGGACTTGTTGGCCTCGTCGGCCTGGTGTCAGGATAATGGGACTGGGTGGGACATCATGCTACATGTCTGCGGCATGATGTCCCAGTGCTAGACATCACTATAAACTGCTGACTGAAGACATCATAGCTATATGACTGGAAAAAATGTTAAAGCTACGTTTAAAATCCTAATCAAAGAAACAAACAAATAAGATATATGCAATCAATGCTGCTAATCTTTCCTGAACAAAATCTTAGGCTTTTTTTTTAGCGTTAAATAAAATATTGAAAAAGTACTGATTTCCACATTCTCTGTAAAAGAAACAACAGTGTAGTTTCTAAATATGGCGTACAACTGACGTAAAGGGTCACGTGATGGCCCTTATAATTGTTGTATATGTGCTGATTGGTAGTATAAAATTGTATATTTACACTATAAATGTACTATATATCACGAAGCATCAAATTCTTTTAATTCATGTAGGATTACCGTTTTCAAATAACCGTAGATAGTGGTTGATGGACGTTTCATAAACAAATTCGTCTTAATGCGTAGTACATGTACATGTAGTTGAACATAATCAAAAGCACGTGGCTCGAGACGCTAATTTCGCAATACTTCCAACACATAACAGTTATGCCTCGTGGGGAGACAATTAATATAATTCTATGAGTATTATGTCCCCATTTAATTTGACATGGCTAAGCTGTCCCTTGATACGAATATTCAATCCATAGATCGTATCGCGCACCCAATCTGGAACCATTTTGGTATTTTCTCCAACTTTCGCACGTCGATATGCTAAAGGCAAATTTGAAAGGCTAAAATGTGGCGGGAAAAGGTCAAAGAGGTGATATGTAATAATTACAAAGCAGCATTTATGTATTTCCTCCTAGTGAAGAGATTTTTTAAAAGTCGTTTGGTATGTCGTATGGCATTACGTAACCCTTTACCATATCAAAGTGATTCTCTCGCCGGCTCAAAATAAAACACGAATATAGTTATGTATGTATTATCTGCTGCAAGTCGATGTCATACTTTCGCCGCTGTGTTCTGACCAACAAAAAAAAACAATGAACGAAGATTTCTATTTACGCCTGAAGACTGTCACTATCTCATGCGCCTAAAACTTTTTCTGATGCTCTGTTTAAAAGAATCTCCAATCTTCGTTGTTATAGACCCATCTGGTTATTATTGCACGGACTTCTGTATTTTTACGACACAAACGAATACATGTGCTTATTAATGAAAATCTTGCGTGCAGAAAACAATCAGTACGATCTAATTATGTATGTATTGAAGGCTGAAATGTGTGATGGATATAAGATACAAAGTGAGTATTCATATTACCTACCATTAAGCTTACTATACTCTTAATTGTATTTCACCTTACCCAGCCTTACAATAAAATACAAAATTGTCTGAATACATGAAAATTATTAGTAAAGCTCGACTTAAGATAGACAGGGCAATAGGCCGAGATCGTAATCAAGTTTTGACAACATCAAAATTCTCTGATTTGTCTACGATAGGTAATCAGGGGGAAAAGCCTGGTTCATGTGGTGGAGGGCTTGATAAACGCATAGTTCAGCCTGCGTTCGCTGCCTCGGTGAATCCTTGGTAAGAGCACTTCTTTCCTTGGCATGTTATATCCAAATAAATTGGTTTTAGAAACTAACCATCTAACCTTCGTGATTTTCTAATGCGTTTGTTTTTCTTTTTCACGATTTACTGCATAATACTACCGCGCGTGAATTCCTATAATAACGTTAATAATGTCAAGACAGTTTAATTTTGCGAAGTCAGGGGAGACAGGTTGTCAAAAATGACTAGAATGAATTCCAAAAGAAAAAAAGCAACAAAAAAAACCAAAACCTTACATTTTCAACCCACTCGTTCTAGTGCATGTACCAATTATAAGGAAAGATTGCATGCGATGAAAATAATATGCTGCTAAAAGAATTCCATTGTACGTGATGAGTTCGCCCTGTTTACACTGACTCTATGTAGTACCTATGTGGTGACATCTACAAAAGCAAACAGGGTTCTATATTGAAACCTACTAAAGTGTATAATATAGGTAAACACGGGTTTTGCCTAAAACATGACGGTATTTTGTTTCCAGCAATAATTTTTAGCCAATAAGCGATATGCATTTAAATACGGTATCTAATTAGACCACCACATATAGGCTGGTTTTGTTGTTCATACGATAATTGGTTGCCTGTTATATATATAAGTGGCAGAAGAGAATGATTACAGTATCAAAAATGTACTCCTACAGGAAGTGCAGTTATTTTTAACAATTGGTTGAGCTACTTGTTTTCTTAAACATCTAGCCTTGATGACGCGGACCGCTTCGGCTTTCATTCCTAGATAATGCAGAGCCAGAAATGTGTCTCATGAACCAAAAAGAACACATTAAGCTAAAAACGAGGCGTCCCAAATCAGTATGCGCTAAACGGCGCTATTCGCGTTGCCTAGATGTAAATTAAATCGTAACCAAAAATGTGTACCATTAAGGACGGAAGTAAAATAATGTTTTAAACATATCTCTTCTGCTTCTCTTCTTTCACTTGTATACAGCTGGATTAAAGTTGGATAGGATGTGATGTCAGCATTTTTCCGTTGGCCTATGCTAATCAGAGATCAAGATATTCTGTAATTGAAATGTTTGTTTTCGTTTGTTCGTGCATATACGAATAATTCCCTATTCTGATATTTATATTTGTTAAGTGTCTGGTCGTAAACCTTGTGATGAAGCATTTGACAAGATCTAACATCGGATTGAGCTTATAACACTGTCGTGCGTACATAAATAAAATTGAACCTATGTACACACTGAAAAATGCTAATTCCATCTCTCTAAAGTGTAAATTGTACACACTCGGAACTACTACTATTCCGTCACTCCGAGGAAGTTATGTGATACGTAAGGTTTGCTGTTCCCTCTGTCTGATTTGAAGTCACAATGCATAGACTGATTTCAAATATCAATCAGATTGATCCAGTATTCAAGTCTAAATTTTCTTGCCAATACCAAGTCTTTTTTTACGGACACTTGCCCTAGCAGCAAGAAACATGATGATCAGTAAAAGTGAAGAATAAACTGGTACACTATGAATTTTCACATGTACACATTTATATTGCAGTCTTTGAGAATAAGAATCGATATATCTTGACAGCCTTTCAAAGCAAGGGAAATTATCTAAATATATCGTTGTTTACATATTTGAGGAGTTACTTTCCTTAAAATAAACACAATGGGTTTTCATTCTCTCTCTCTCTCTCTCTCTCTCTCTCTCTCTCTCTCTCTCTCTCACACACACACACACACACACACACACACACACACACACACACACAATCTCTTTCGTTCTAAAATGAATTAAAATTTAGTTGCAGTTTACATGATATTACTAAAATGGGACCAATACAGATTTATACCAAATGTTGTTTCCATAAAAACTTCAGAAACATCTTGATACACAAAATGACTCTAAGCACTTACTGTTTAAGCTACCATTTTTCATTTGTCAGATATGCAGTCAATATGCATTCACCTATAAATAGAAAGAGCAGAGAACTACATTAAAAATGTCGTTAAACGTTATGAAGGTCTTTAAGATATTTAGGCTTAAACATTTTTGTGAATTCTCCCAGATCGTTAATATTCATGAGTCATTTCCGGTTTTGCTCTATTCAAATTTTGATTCTGCTTCATTCTGCAATTAAAAAATGTAATGAAATTTGACGAACTTTTGGTAGATATGTGTTACGGGGTGGCGTATATAATTATATTATATATCCCACCTCTTTGGGTGCTCGGTATCTAGGAGTTGACCTCGTTGTAAATGCCCGGTTCGAGTAAATATAAGTGGTGAAATTTATAGATGGAAATATATGGAGAGATCTGAGCAGATATATAGAACAAACAAACACGAGCCCCCCGTACAGGTAAAGAAACAATTTAATCAATTACATAACACCACTATCTGAAGTCATTACATTAAAAAATATCTCAACTTTTAGAAACAAAACTTTCTAAATTTACAAAGGAAATCATAAATGGATTCAAATAAAATAGCTGACTGGTTTACTCATAGATTTAGTTCATCATAGGATCGAGTGAACAAACGAAGTCAACACCTTATATGATTTCATAACCTGTTCTTCCTTTCGCTCGACTTCCACTGTATCTATTCAGAAGCCTTGATCTCCGAATTCCACTCAGATATTTCTATCAGTGCTACACAGATGCTAAGACTATCAATCGACTCCTCGTGTCCTGTAATGACCCTAGTTAGTCAAATGACTACTTCGTCAGGCATTAACATCACTCAGTAACACAGACCACACGAGATCTAGCGGTTCTGAGCACGCCACACTCGCTCTAAATCATACGTGAAATCTTCTAATTTAGGTAAAGTCACAAGAATTCTCGTAATATTAAGCATTCAATTCTTAAAATCAAATGTTTATGCAAACATGACAAAATATTAAACAATTCGTCAAACTTATCTAAAGATTAATGTACTACTTCCTATGCATAATTCAACACCGTTATACTTCAAAAGCACATTATTATACGAATGTATCAGACAAAATTCATGCAAATACAAATAAATTCACATCAACAAATTAGATGGAATTGTCACACTACCTTTGCTGTAAACGACGATCCAAAATAGTTCGTTGGATTGCTTGGATATCACTTTTTACGAGGGGATTTCTGGCAAATTCCTCGGAGTCTCACTGGGTTTTTTTTCTCTTGCAGAAAAAGCTTAAACTTTCTGATGAGGCGATATAAAACCTAGGATCTTTTAGGTGAGAACACGCCCCTTTAACTAGTGTAACCAATCAGTCAAATCTCTCGATCCCTTCCTTGGTGGCGCCAAAATCGGGGTCAGCTTAACCTGGCAGTTTATTAATTACAGAGTTTCTGCAACTTTTCAATTGTGACAGCTTTACCCTAAAAATCACGTTTTTCAGTGCCCCTAATAGTCCGTCTGCTGCTGTCCAAACAGTTGCTTTAATTAGTATACCGTTCCGCCTTCCAAATAATGACATTCCGACATGGCAGTGTGACAATTGATTCGCGTCCATTCTCTATAAATCTAATTAATGGTTCTCTGGTCTCAGCTAATGGGTTCAAAATAGATCGCCAGAAATTTGCCCTGTCACAAAATGTATGCGTGAGTGCGTGTGTGTAACACGCGATTAATGCTAATCGATTAAACGAATAAATACTGATTGACTTAGAACATGAAAATACGCATCTTCCAACAGTTACAGTTTGGGTGCGATTTCATATTCATTGTAAGGTGTTATTATCAAAACATGCCAAATATTTTGAGAGTTACATCTCTGATATAATTTTTGGATTAATTCAAGATATTTGAGATCAAATAGTCCGCTTAACAGCCTTTTAGAAAAAGAACCTTTAAGGAGTTACTAATTAATGCAGACAGATGTATAGAGGTAAAGAGGCGGAAAGCGACACAAACATCTGTGAGAAGAATGATGATTCTCTGGTACATTTATATGACAAAGGGTGTTTGGTCATCAACCATGAACATTAGCAGCAACAGGAGACATGCGTCTTTGAAGGCAGCAAAAGGACTGGTGATGTTTGATTTTCAGAGGTGGAAAAGTGGAAATTCCAGGATAAAACGTTTATACTTACAGTTTAGTATCAAAGAGACTTTTTCCAATCTTGTTATCTGGCCCATACACTATGTTTATGTCATTCACTGCGTAATTTGGTCTTAGGTTTCCACGTTTCAATAGTCCATCATCACGTACTTCCTTTACCTTGCGTATATCATTATGTCTACCGGTAGCCTCGTTTGGACATCAACATACAGTTAGAGGAGACCACAATTGCATAAATCCATACAAAGGAACAAATGCATTTACTGAATTAACATCATCTTCAGTACCAGCAACATACTTGCAGTCATTTCAATCTGGCGCAAACTTTACTTCAGGACCCATCTGGACTTAATGACTTGCGCTTTTCGCAAAATGTTACATCTTCTCATCGAAATGGTTTTGTGATTCTAATGACATACCTTCCAGTAGCTGGTTCAAATCAATTTTCCCCTCATTCACAGCACCATCAACGTCTGGGTCATCATAACCATGCATAATATATCCTCCAAGATCATCACCCGTCTCTCTTGATTTCAAAGAATAAAGAAAAATATTACTAGCATTCAAATGCAAAATTAAGTACGTTTTTCACTGAAATGTTTCCTTTTTTAAGTGTTTCATTCAATCCGGATGTTGAAAGTTTATTTCGGCATCCTTTTATAACTGTTATAAATATGGCATAGGAACAATTGTTTATTTAAATAATTTTGTCTTACATTGATTAAAAGTCAAATTTCACTAATATTTTACACTAAGAACATTCTTTTGTGAGTTAGCAGTGTGATCAAGTAATGTCACTTGTGTCGTTCACTTCCCAAACTACCCTTGAGGAAATATGTTGACAAAAAGAAAATTCGTGATTTAAAAATTAAGCTCATTATTTTGGAAGGACTTTTGTGAACTATTAATAATACCTATACATATTTTTTTTAAATTTCAACTCTGATACAGCAAAGGTTTTGTCTGATTCGCTTTCAGACTCCGATGCAGTAGATATGTCAATTGTTTCATCTAGAGACATTGTCAGGACGACTTCTTCAAGTTCAAGAATTGGCATGCTAACATCGCTCTGAACTGCTTGAGCAGCTTTTTTTTGTAGAAACAGGAAACATTTCGGAATATATGTCCTCCTCTTTGTTATCTCTAGCTGAAAATTGTGTTGGTCGGTACAGTCCCCATATTTCTGAAAGTGTTAAGGAAGACCAATAATGTAAATTGTCTGGCATTTTCTGAGGTAATTATTAATAAAACAACTCGGTCTTCATCCATTCTAGAAAACATGGCTGAAGCAAATGAGATAGAGTTTTGACTATTTGTAAACAATGGAGATTAATAATCCTCTAAATTTCAATTAATTTTGTTACATAATATATTTATTATAAACTAAACATAATGTGATTCATCTCATAACAATATTATTATAACGTAAGATAATAAGTGATATTTATTACTTCTGTAATCTTGTACCATCAAGGGATAAACGATCATCTTCGCAACCGTTCGTGCCGCGGTCTAATGCCTCTCTCATCTGAGAATTCGTCTAGAATGCACATTCGTCCATCATCTTTTGTTAGCTCAATTTCCTTCATAGAGGTGCATACAAAGGCATTGTAGTATCTGCATTCATTGGCATACCACGTTTGTACAATAATCGCATCCTCTGGTATTCCCATTAAGGTGATTGGCAATGTGCATAACTCTAGTAATGTTTTCACCAGGATTGGGATCACTTTTATCTTTGAGTCGTACAATATCTACAATATTCTTACAAATGACTATCATATTCATGTGCAAAAATAGGTTTTACTATCAACTACGTTCTTGGAGTTTTTGTATCCGTTTTTTTCTTACAGAATATTTTCATCACGCGATTCTTTGTCAATTGCCCTAGTATAGTTATCTTTAAGCAGTTTTAAAAAGTCTTCAGAAGGAGTGCAGCAAACTCAATCAAGGACAGGTCAACGAGGTCCCTTTTGCAAACGTTGTTCAGGAGAATGTCTGAAATGAATCAAATGATGTATAAAAAGGTATTCAGTGAATTACATTGAAATATTTCATGAATTTTGTTCTTCGTATGCTTAATCACATCTCATAAAACATGTTTTCATTGAATACATATCGATTTTGTTATTACTACAACTGAATAGGACGCTATCATGATAACAATTTACGCAAATCAACTCGTTTTATTCATATTTAAACATGTATTGTTGTGTAAAACTTAAATGTGATTTAAAATAGACATATTGATGCCTTTGAAGGGTTAACCAGATACTTTAGATAATCAAAATACTTTAATGTATAGTCTCAACAAAAATGCATATATAAACTTTGACATTTATTTGTTTTTAAAACTTGAAAACCATTATTGTATTTGCACCATGATAATGGCCTTTATTCGCTAAAGTCATTAAAGTGTATTTCTTGTACTTCTGTAAGCTTCAGTTCTGCATCTTACATGATACCAGGTAAGGATAAATGAACTAAAGACAACGAGTAATAAAAACATAGATAATGATACCTAGCAAAGTGCGAATGCTATTATGGTGAAGACGAATATCATAAATATTCAGTTTGAATTTTGTATAACTACATGCTATTTAAATTTTACGAAAATAAGTTTAAACTGCCCAGATTAATTTTAATTTCTGGCTTTAATGTGATATCTACATAATAAAAGAGTCTAGGAAATGTCAAGTGATATGCACTGGTATGCACATACAATTAAGGAATGTAAAGAGAAAATGGAACAGTAATAGTAATGTACAAATATATTTTAAGTATTAGAATGTTATAAAATTGTTAAAAAAAATAAGCCAATAAGAATGTATTCTCCATGCCTGATTTTGCTGTATGTTATGAGGGTCATAGCTGTATGGAAGCAGATAGAGTATGTACCGGTGGGTTTGATGTATGTGCAGATTTTATCTCGACAGTGTTTATGTTTTGGCTTCAGAATTAAGCAGCAGTTCGTGTGGTACCTGTCAGTTGTAAATGGGAGGCAATGATTGAAATAGGTTAATAATGCACTTATTAACTTATTCCTTCCGGTTTTGTTGTTCTATGTCCATGTCATGCAATAAACCTACCCACTGCTATACGACCGTTACATTGATGTAATAATATATACCATGCCCACACTCTATATAATGCACATGGTTTACAAAACGGAAGAGTAAATAGGTCTTTTCCTCTTCGACTATAACAAAATACTGTAATCATAACATATACAATGTTGCTTGCGTCTTTGCTGTTTGGACACGCACTAGAGAATATGCTTTCAGCCTGAAAATACCAACAAGTTTGCAAACTGAAAAAGGTGATGATTCACGTTACAAGTCAAAGTCACGTTACAAGTCAAAGTCACGTTACAAGTTAAATAATCTTACGCATCTGCCTGAAACAAAATGCGTCGAATCCATATGATTCCATGCAATCATGTACATACAGAGCAGGTATTGATCATAAAGTATTGGAGGACAGTACTTTGCCGTAGAACATTTCTTTTACTTATGCATGACGTGTGTGTTTGCATTTATCCCCAAAAGCAGCACTAGGAGTTAATAAGAGCATTTATTATATATTATTTATATTTTTTATAATGAGATATTGAAATGTATCAGTGAATAATTTTGATATCAGAACAGTGGCAATGTCACTCGTTTAACTATTATCTTCTCCGGAATGCCCATTGACATCTCACCTGTCTGCATGAATAGCTTGAAGTAAATCCGTGGTCCTTCCCATGTGTTTTCCACGTTCGTCCTCCACCAAATGTACTAGCCGCCACCAATAGCATATCATGTACTAGAAACGGTGTTAAACTCGCCAAAGCAGCAACAACCACATGAATCGAACACATTTTCAGTGACTGAATTTAATATGACCCGTTTGTATTACGATATTCAGTGATAGTTTTATAGTCGCTTCTTAATGTTACCCTCTACAACAGATGGTAAAAGGTTTATGGAAAATAAGCTTAGCTAAGTACAGCAATAACAAAAATTAAGTAGAAATTTTTAACACGCGTCGCAAATATTATGTTTTTAGAAATCAAAAGCAAAATCATGAACAGATGCAGTACTGTATTACCAAATAAAGTAGGCACCGGCTAATGGGCCCCACGCCTTTTAGGGGCCCCGCGACAACGGATTAAAATAATATTGATAGGAGATCATTTGCGAGGGGGGGGGGGGGCCATTATTTCGACTGCCTAAGGGTCAAATGGTTTAATCCGGCACTGAATACATGAGTGGTGACCGACAACCGAAATTAAGTGACAGTCGAAATTTGGGTGTAGCGTCTGATACTGAAGTGAAATACAAGTTTGACAGTGAATAATTCCTTTAATTCAGGCTGGAAATTATAGATCAACAAAATTAAATATAAAAAGTCTTATTGCTATATTAGTCATTATTTATATCATACGTTTAAGGATATTAAGCCCTAAGTACGTTACATACCACAGCTTTTGTGATAATGCTATAAGAGTACAGTGTAGGCAAGAAATCCAAGCAGACAATCTTCTCTACTATAACTTGCAAGAGATGTTAATAGATACAGTTAGAGTCTGGAATATAACGATGTGTTTGAAGTTTTGTAAAAACAAATAGAGTTCTCTGTCTTAGGGGAATATATGATGATTGAAATAGACCTTCATTTAGGCGCATCGAGACCAACTCCATAATATTGAGATGCATTCTGAATTGGAGGAAATTGAAATATATTCAGCTTATATTTAATGACATGAAAGGGCCTCAGAAGGATTTCCATTCAAACCATTTTAACATGCTGCTTAAAATACGCATTATTTTCTTTACTTCTGTTACATCTTCATTTGTTTGATCTGCAGTTTGATGCATACGTTACTAGCGACATTAAAGCTGATGCCAAACGCCTTCCCAAAAATCTGCTCCAATTCAAATTGGCATCTTTAACTTATTAGCATTGTTAAGACTAGTCTCGTTATATCTATAGAGCCTGGGAAGAATTAAGACTAGTCTCGTTTTATCTATAAGGCCTTGGAAGAATTAAGACTAGTTTCGTTAAATCTCTAGAGCCTGGGAAGAATTAAGACTAGTCTTTCTTTATCTATAGAGCCTGTAAAAAATTAAGACTAATCGCGTTTTATTAATAATGCCTGGGAATAATTAAGACTAGTCTCGTTAGATCTATAAAGCCTGGGAACAATTAAGACTAGTCTCGTTTTATCTATAGAGCCTGGGAAGAATTAAGACTAGTCTAATTTTATCTATAAAGCCTTGGGAAAATTAAGACTAGTTTTAACTAGTCTCGCTAAATCTGTAGAACCTGGGAAGAATTAAGACTGGTCTCGTTTTATCTTTAGAGCCTGGGAATAATTTAGACTTGTCTTGTTTTATCTATATGGCCTGGGAAGAATTAAGACTAGTCGCGTTTTATTTATAATGCCTGGGAAGAATTAAGAATAGTCTCGTTAGATCTATAAATCCTGGGAACAAGACTAGTCTCGTTAAATCTATAGAGCCTGGAAAGAATTAAGACTAGTCTCATTTTATCTAAAAAGCCTGGAAAGAATTTAGACTAGTCTCGTTTCATATATAGAGCCTGGAAAGAATTTAGACTAGTCTCGTTTTATACATAGAGCCTGGAAAGAATTTAGATTAGTTTCGTTATATCTATAAAGCCTGGGACGAATTAAGAATATAGTGCCTCAGTCATATCGCCACGATGTCTGCAGCGTAGCAGTTTATTGTGGTCTAGCACTGGGGCATCATGTCGCAGACATGTAGCATGATGTCCCGCCCAGTAACATTATCTTGACACCAGGTTAACCAAGTCCTAATACTAACTTTTTAACGAGGCAGCTGAAATTACTATTTTTAAAGTCTGTATCATGACACAGCCGAGGTTCAAACCTGCGACCGACCGAAACCGAAGCGCCTGCTCTAACCACTTTGGCCACTCAAAAGCATTTATATGATCAGTAATCAGTGAGTACCTATATTATGCTTTATGTGATCAGTAATCAGTGAGTACCTATAATATGCTTTATGTGATCAGTAATCAGTGAGTACCTATATTATGCTTTATGTGATCAGTAATCAGTGAGTACCTATATTATGCTTTATGTGATCAGTAATCAGTGAGTACCTATATTATGCTTTATGTGATCAGTAATCAGTGAGTACCTATATTATGCTTTATGTGATCAGTAATCAGTGAGTACCTATATTATGCTTTATGTTAATCAGTCCGATTATCAATGAGCACAATCATAAAGCTGAGGAAAAATAGTATAAACGTGTTGGGTGTTTTTTTAAAGAACTTAACATGTATCTATAACTTTCTTTTGCCCTTCTAAAAATGACAATACTTTCTATTTTTTACAAATAATCAAGAGTCTATTTAGAGTATATATGGTCTTTGTTTATGATTATGATTGCTCTAATTATAATTTGGCTAAACACAATGGATATTAGAAACGTTCGGAATATTTTGCTATACATTTTTGGGTTGTTTGAATCTGTCAATAAAATGAATACAAACCGTTTGACAAAGTTACTTTCTTTGAATGATTTGCGGCTGCACGTGCAACACGTCGGATACATGCGATGACACTGACGTAAACATGACAAAGAAGGAGAACATTTCTGCTTATCTGCTTACTGAGCAAAGATCATAATCCTGACGGACATTTGTTTCATTGTGTTTTGTGGGTTCAAGGACATTTTTTAGCACAATAAACATATGGGCCAGTTTAAGGACAAAGATAGATACTGGCGAGTTTTCTCAGATAACCATCAGTGATCAATGTAAAGGAGAGCATCTCAGACCACTATGCCATCCAACACTGTCTACTGATATCAAGATGGGCTAGGATGAAGTTGCAGGAAAGACCTTAAGAAAGCCGTCATTCGTTGGAATTGCAGTTTTATAATGTAGGAACAAAATACCAAAACGCGAATACAAAATGACATTTAATAATTAGATAACCAGAGAGAAAATGTATGGAGGTGCACATGGAGTTCATTGAGGGTATTCAACTGTTTGAATGTTTGAATAGCAAAACGTCATACTGATTTAATAAAGGTAACTAACTCAATGAGGTATAACAGATAACTAAAGTGGCTTGCCAAATGAAAAATATCCTATGAGACATTCGTCCTCTGCAATCTGAATCTAACCGTTGTATTGTAAATATGAATTACATGGGTCGCAAACGTTATATCCACTGTACTCTGATATTGTTTACGATTTGTAATATGAAGTCGATATGCACTCAAGAAAGAGTATACTGTCTAAGGGAACATTTGTAATATGAAGTCGATATGCATTCAAGAAACTGTCTGCTGTCTTAGGGAGGATTTGTAATATAAGGTCGATATACACTCACGAAACTGTCTATTATCTTAAGGAAGATTTGTAATATAAGGTCGATATACACTCACGAAACTGTCTACTGTCTTAAGGACGATTTGTAATATAAGGTCGATATACACTCACGAAACTGTCTACTGTCTTAAGGAAGATTTGTAATATAAGGTCGATATACAGTCACGAAACTGTCTACTGTCTTAAGGACGATTTGTAATATAAGGTCGATATACACTCACGAAACTGTCTACTGTCTTAAGGAAGATTTGTAATATAAGGTCGATATACACTCACGAAACTGCCTACTGTCTTAAGGAAGATTTGCAATATGAAGTCGATATACACTCAAAAAAACTGTCTTCTGTATTAGGGAAGATTTGCAATATAAAGTCGATATACACTCACGAAACTGTCTACTGTCTTGAGACACATTGGTAATATAAAGTCGATATACACTCAAAAAACTGTCTACTGTATTAGGGAAGATTTGTAATATAAGGTCGATATACACTCGCGAAACTGTCTACTGTCCTGGGACACATTTGTAATATAAAGTCGATATACTGTATTAGGGAACATTTGTAATATGCGATATGACTGAAAAATAGTTAAAGTTACGTTAAAAACTCCAAATCACAAACATGTACATACCTACTGTGACGCCTATATAAAGTGATAACAGAAGTAATTGAACAGATGCGACGCAATATGACCAAATGTAACACTCACAGATATAAAAGATCTCAAGATTTTATGTTGAATTTATTCAGCTACTTGCCAACAAAAATATTAAATTATTATACAAATTTCACAATCTTTATTGATTAATTGTAAACGAATAGTACATTAATTAAAGTATTTTATTTATTTCTGGCGTTTAACAGACCCAGATACGAACTGAAGAAATATTGCACATTTCGACTACCAATGTCATTCAGAAATAGAATTTTACAAATTATAATTCAAAGAGCAACTGTTCGTTCCATCAGTGGAACATTAGATATGCACTCAGTTATTTTTCAGCACTCGATCATCGAAGCCTGGCGTCACTTTTTTTATGAGACTGTTTATAATGTTTCAACCGAAAAGTGAGTCAATAGATATTCACTACAGATGCAGTTTTGGTTATGGTAGAATAAATATTACTTCAGTTTTCGGTGTTTATCTGATTGGATGATTACTTGACGCAAAAAGATACTAACTCTAAAGGTTTTATGCCGCTACTGGTTTGCATTCACATGTCTCTATCATAATTCACATATTTAATATTTTGCGACCAGATATTTGCATTATTTCATGTAACGAATACTGTGATTTGATAATCTTTTGTCAGTTGAGAGACTAGCATTTTTCAACATTATGCTTGTAAGAGAGGTGAGTTTATTTATTTAGATAGGTTGAAATTTCCACCATGCTCGTCTTGAGGTCAGATGTATACCGTGTAATAACACCAATACTACGGGGACATACGCATTACAACTGGTCGCAACGCATTAATAGTATATGGGGACACACTAGCCTCACTTGTCTTAACGTTAAACGGGGTATATCCACTCTATCCTCAAGTGGAATTTAACATGGCGAACTTTATATCCAATCTGGGGACAATGTCAATTTAACATGGATATTTTATCAGTGGCGTAGCGATTGGGGGGGGGGGCAGGTGGGGCATTCGCCCCGGGCGCCAGTGGCTAGGGGCGCTAAATGGGGCCCAAATCGGCCCAAAGTATCAACATAACTGCGCAACAAGGGCAGCCGGGGGCGCAAATTTTGGTGTTTTGCCCTGGGCGCCAAAAATTCTCGCTACGCCACTGTATTTTATATCCACTTTACCATTACAAAACACCGTTCCGGTAGCCTAGTGGTTAGAGCGTTCGCAGCGGAAGCGGGAGGTCGTGGGTTCGATCCCCGGCCGAGTCATACCAAAGACTTACAAAAATGGTACTAACAGCTGCCTCCCTTGACGATCAGCATTAAGAGGTTAGTGTTAGGACTGGTCGGCCTGGTGTCAGGATAATGTGACTGGGTGGGACATCATGCTACATGTCTGCTGCATGATGCCTCAGTGCTAGACATCACTATAAACTGCCTCACAGCAGACATCGTAGCGAAATGACTGAAAAATTGTTAAAGCTACGTTAAAAATCCTAATCAAACAAACAAACAAACCCCATTACAAAACACACTGAGACGATTTACGGACATAATTTATACGGAAGATGGGAATTACCATTACAAAACACCCTATGACGAATACGGACAAGGGAAAATTAACATTGAAAATATACATGGGTGGGACTTTTGCAGCTCAAGTATTTGGCCCTGTCAAGGGACAAGGGATTGAGTCTGCCTAGATACTCTCGCTGGGCAAGGGAAAGTTTAACAGGTTGGGACTGTATAGGGACAAGAGAAATTGAGCACAATGAATGTGTAGCGACATTGGAATGGGACTGCCTAGAGACAAAAGGAATTGAACATGGGACTATCTAGAGACAAGGGGACCTTGACCATCGATGGGACTGTCTCGGAACATTGGGGAAATTGTATAGGATCTGTCTAGGGACAACAATGGTAGAGGGCCAAACAGAACAGAAACAGAGACATACATATACAAACACAAGCTTGAGATTTATATATAAATCATTTCCTAGACCTGAACTTACATTGCCGCTGTTAAAAAATGTACAGAATTTTAATGATGCTATAAATAGCTATCATCAAGGAAAAGACTAACGCCAAAACGGATGTGACTAAAGGTAACGTTAAAATCACTAAATTGTACATATAACGGAGACTAACATATCCCTGAAAATGAGGTTACATTGGTTTAAACTAAAATGTATCAACCTAGCAACAATTTATAGTCTCAGTTTGTGTGATGATCCTGTTTAAAAAGACTATTATCTATTTTTAGCTACAACCTGTTGCAATTCGTATGAAAACAACTACTACCTATTTATAGTCTTACTTTCTGGAAATTCCTTTTATAAAATGCTACTGTCTACCTATTGCTACAGCTTGTGAACATTTATATGGAAAAACCCATTGTCCATAAATAGAGTATAAAATGCCCCATGTTAAATTTCCCTTGATGCTAAAATGGATATGCGCCTCTTTTTACATTAAGGTCCTATGGATGCTAGGGTGTCCCCAAGTACTAGTACTTACGTTTCTTTGCATAGACTCATTATGTTCGTGTCGAAAATGTCCTATTTTTAGTTCGACATTCTGAGCAATCATTACTGTACATTTGTTCTTTCTGTTTTATATGGTCGCATGTATTTTGTTGTTGTTTTTTATTTTTGCTACATATTCATAATAGTGATAATAAAATGAAATGGTTTGAGAAGGCGTCGAGATGAAATTTCCAACGCTCGTGGGCAATCAATATAATATTGCGCTAGGAGTTCGTGGGATTAAATTCACTCACAGAAATTAATATCTTAACATATTGATATATCAAAATTAATAGATTAAAAATTCAAACACTATTTAAAGTGTACAAATTATGTGATAAAAAACATGTATGTCATAACAGTAACAAGTTTATTTAAAAAGTGCTGAAGCAAAGGTATCAAAATAGAGATAATCTTGTATGAATAAGGAAAATTAGATTTTCCTACAAACTTGTAGTTCATCAGTTAGAACTTAAAACATTTTTAGAATAACAAGTGGACTTCGATACGTACATAGCTTAGAGCTGAACCCAAATCCAAAATAAGTCAGGAACATTTCGCCCAAGAATCATACAAACTTCAATTACTTGAATCGATTTTGTTTCGACATTGCAACTTGTACTAAAACTCCTCGCCCTCAACAGTTCACTGCAATCTGAAGACACATTTTAAGTTACAAATATTTTTAAGACTAATTAGCCGTATTAGAGAATGCTAGAGTGTCCATTTTATTAGATTTCTTTATTATATACGGATAGTGGATGGCTGCTTTCAATACTTAAAATAGAAGAGTACTTCCTTGTTCGGCTCTCTTTATTAGCTTCATGCAATAACGGTTAACCATAGTAGGGGAATTGTGTTTACGGCGTGCATACACATTTGTACGAGTGTTTAACCTTAAAATACAGAAAACTTGGGAATAAATTATTGACGCAGACGTTCATCAGGAAATTCAAATATAATCTAATCTAAACAGTCTTGATTCCTTTAACTGGAGCAATACAAAATTCAGAAAGTCATTAAAAACAAACTTTATCACTGACTTTACAAAATACAACATGTGCAAAGTTATATCAGGCGTTAACTCGTACGTACAGTTATATCAGATGCTAACTCACGCGTAGTTATCCCAGACGTTAATTCGTACGTACAGTTATCTCAGATGCTAACTCACGCGTAGTTATCCCAGACGTTAACTCGTACGTACAGTTATGTCAGATGCTAACTCACGCGTAGTTATCTCAGACGTTAACTCGTACGTACAGTTATATCGGATGCTAACTCACGCGTAGTTATCCCAGACGTTAACTCGTACGTACAGTTATCTCAGATGCTAACTCACGCGTAGTTATCTCAGACGTTAACTCGTACGTACAGTTATCTCAGATGCTAACTCGTACGTAAAGTTAAATCAGATGCTAACTCATCCGTAGTTATCAGACATTAATTATAACGCTCCATAGAGATTTAGCTTTGTGTGTGTGTGTGTGTGTGTGTGTGTATATATATATATATATATATATATATATATATATATATATATATATATATATATATATATATATATATATATATATATATATATATATATATATATATATATATTAAACTAGTTCTTGAGTTGGAGGATGCTTTAGTCTGTCTGGTTCGTCACAATATCTACTCCAGTAACTTCAAAAGGTTTAAAATACAGCTGCTCGGATCATCTTTAGAGTACATCGATCAGAGCACACCTCACCACTGCACTGTACCCTACACTGGCTATCATTTCGATACAAAATCTAACACAAAAGTTGTTCTCTGTGCTATGTTTCACTGACAGACTCCAGTCCAACATACCTATCCGGCCTCATCCATGTGTATACACCAGCAAGATACTTACGCTCCTCTTCTGAAAATCGTATACTCATTGTTCTCACTGTGAAAACGAAGTCATGTGGACAACGTTCTTTTGCATACCAGAGCCCAGCGATGTGGAACGAATTGCTCATTGAAATTAGACACAAAGACACAGTGGTCCTTTTTAAGAGTGCTTTTAAAACTCACCTTTTTCGACTGCAAGAACAAACTCAGAGACCTAATAATGTTTTGTATCTTATATGTTTTCAGCATGCTTTTATGTTTTCCAGTTTCATGCTTTTTGTTAATTTTTTTTCAGTAGTGTAGTCTTATCATTATAGATGTTGTAAAGCGCTTAGAGCTTGTAAAGATTAGGCGCTATACAAATACCTCATTATTATTATTATTATTATTATTATTATTATTATTATTATTATTATAGCAATATCTGGCCTTTCTCAATATGCATTTAAAAATATGATTATTACACGGGTTGCAGGTGAGAAACAGAGTTCTTTGGAGCCCTAGGTTTTTTATTAGCCGTTTTATTAATGCTAATTTTGGCAAAGGTTAAGGCAGATTTTAAACTTGCTTTAGTTGCGAGTTTGTTGTTTGGCAAGGTGTCACATTGGCGAGTTTATTTTTTGGCTAGATCTCGAATGGACGAAATTTCAGTTTGGCACCATGCTGCATTGACAAGTTGTTAATTCGACGATAGGTGACTCAATGGCTTGTCATGGACCATATAATACTAGGTCGAAAATCACTCAGCACAGTTTCACGGAGTCATTTTACGTGGCGCATGCGCCGTGCCGAGAGAACAATTACTCTGCATCGTGTCACCAGAGGTCATTTTTAAACTAGGTCAGAAATTACTAAACACTGTATCAATGTGACCTATTGTACAGCTCTTGCCAAAAACTTGGGGAAGACGTTACTGAAGAATATGCCACATATTATTTTTGTGTTGCTTATTTATAGATCTAAGTCATAAATTACTAAACAGCGTGTTACTTGTGAATCTTTATGTAGCAAGTGCATAAAACTAAGCCAGATAGTGGTTAGCACGATTTACTTGTTTATTAAACTCCCAAGATGGCATTTAACATGAATGTTGTTTTTAAGGGATCGTAAGAAATCATTTAACATTAGTGGCGTTTTTTACAGTTCGTAAGAAAGCATGTAAGATCAGTAGAGCTCGTAAGAAAGCATTTAACTTGAGTGACGTTTTTCAGAGCTCGTAAGAAAGCATTTAACATCAGTGACGATTGCTAGAGCTCGTAAGAAAGCATTTAACGTCAGTGACGTCTTTTAGAGCTCGTAAAAAAAGCATTTAACATCAGTGACGTCTTTTAGAGCTCGTAAGAAAACATTTAGCATCAGTGACGGTTGCTAGAGCTCGTAAGAAAGCATTTAACATCAATGACGGTTGCTAGATCTCATACAAAAGCATTTAACATGAGTGACATTTTTCAGAGCTCGTAAGAAAGCATTTAACATGAGTGACATTTTTTAAAGCTCGTAAGAAAGCATGTAACATCAGTGACGGTTGCTAGAGCTCGTAAGAACGCATTTAACATCAGTGACGTCTTTTAGAGCTCGTAAGAAAGCATTTAACATCAGTGACGTCTTTTAGAGCTCGTAACAAAGAATTTAACATGAGTGACTTTTTCAGAGCTTGTAAGAAAGCATTTAACGTCAGTGACGTCTTTTAGAGCTCGTAAGAAAGCATTTAACATCAGTGACGGTTGCTAGAACTCTTAAGAAAGCATTTAACATCAGTGACGGTTGCTAGAGCTCGTAAGAAAGCATTTAACATCAGTGACGTCTTTTAGAGCTCGTAAGAAAGCATTTAACATGAGTGACGTTTTTCAGAGCTCGTAAAAAAGCATTTAACGTCAGTGACGTCTTTTAGATCTCGTAAGAAAGCATTTAACATCAGTGACGGTTGCAAGAGCTTGTAAGAAAGCATTTAACATCGGTGATGTTTGTTAGAGCTCGTAAGAAAGCATTTAACAACAGTGACGATTGCTAGAGCTCGTAAGAAAGCATTTAACATCAGTGACGGTTGCAAGAGCTTGTAAGAAAACATTTAACATCAATGACGTCTTTTAGAGCTCGTAAGAAAGCATTTAACATGAGTGACGTTTTTCAGAGCTCGTAAGAAAGCATTTAACGTCAGTGATGTCTTTTAGAGCTTGTAAGAAAACATTTGACATCAGTGACGGTTGCAAGAGCTTGTAAGAAAGCATTTAACATCGGTGATGTTTGTTAGAGCTCGTAAGAAAGCATTTAACAACAGTGACGATTGCTAGAACTCGTAAGAAAGCATTTAACATCAGTGACGGTTGCAAGAGCTTGTAAGAAAACATTTAACATCAGTGACGTCTTTTAGAGCTCGTAAGAAAGCATTTAACATCAGTGACGTTTTTCAGAGCTCGTAAGAAAGTATTTAACGTCAGTGACGTCTTTTAGAGCTCGTAAGAAAGCATTTAACATCAGTGACGGTTGCTAGAGCTCGTAAGAAAGCATTTAACATCAGTGACGTCTTTTAGAGCTCGTAAGAACGCATTTAACATCAGTGACGGTTGCTAGATCTCATACAAAAGCATTTAACATAAATGACGTTTTTCAGGGCTCGTAAGAAAGCATTTAACATGAGTGACGTTTTTTAAAGCTCGTAAGAAAGCATTTAACATCAGTGACGGTTGCTAGAGCTCGTAAGAAAGCATTTAACGTCAGTGACGTCTTTTAGAGCTCGTAAGAAAGCATTTAACGTCAGTGACGTCTTTTAGAGCTCATACAAAAGCATTTAACATGAGTGACGTTTTTAGAGCTCGTAAGAAAGCATTTAACATGAGTAACATTTTTCAGAGCTCGTAAGAAAGCATTTAACATGAGTGACGTTTTCTAGAGCTCGTAAGAAAGCATTTAACATCAGTGACAGTTGTTAGAGCTCCTACAATAGCATTTAATAGGAGTTGTTGTACGTGGCTCCTGCGTAAAATGAAGTCAGAATTTTTTTTAAAAAAATGCTTCACCTGTGCTTTTACTTCGTTCATGCGTAGACCTAGTTCTGCAAGGTGAAACGTGTTACCAGGGACACTATTTACATTTTTGTTTCTACATCAATCCGAATCATTAAGTCCATTAAACAAAAAATAGCTCGAACATCTCCAATGGTGAAACATGATGAAATAATTATGCTGTATGAAATCAATACGATGTGAAGTAGCAATCGAAATATCTTCGGTCTTTTCCGTTAAGTCGAGAATGAAACCTCGGATTTAATTCGTCGCACTTTATAATTATATATTTCCCCACCTAAAAGAAATGTTTGAGCGATGGTCTGTATGATTAATTCGGTATAAGAATATGTAGTAACAATGAAGTATACAGTGTCCATAACTATTGTTTACATAAAATGTTCAAAATATTACGCAGGGATAGAAAAAGGTGGGGTGGAGTATCATGTTATAGCACAGGAAAAATTGATATATCGTGTAGAGCACGTCAAGTTCCTTGCCCACTGACACACTACGGTATATTCTCATAAGGTGGGAATGAATCCCACACCCTTCTGAACATACGTTCAAGACCATAACTAAACAGTCACTTAGGTTCACGTTATAATTTTGCAAGGACGAAAAAAGGACGAAGTAATACATTGTTATAATTTTGTGATACACAATTTACCCCAGTTTCTTCTTATTCTTCTTATTCATCATCTTCGTAACATTAGTCCCGCAGACGTGTCAGTAACCGTTGTAATTATACACATAAATAGACGACTGGAAGATAAATAGACGACTTGAAGATGACTTTTTACATTGAGCAAGATAGAATACAGATTATCAAAGCTTAAATAAGTAGTAATTGCGGGCTTCCGTCTTTTGCAATACTGGCTGATATGACCCATTGTTTGATGGGGCGATGTAGTAGGTCAGAAAGGGGGAATGAAATTCGGTTTTCGTTCACAGCTTTTTATATAAAACCTAAGATCGAAACTACATTACCGGACTGGACGGATTCAAAGATAGTTATGTTTTGTACTGAAGTGCTAAATCGCCTGAGGTAAACCGATGGTTCGGTGCCTCGGCATGGATGGTTCCTCGACGGGAAATTCCAAACTATCCCAGACAAGTCTACATCCCTCACTGTGTATCCAGTCAAGTATCGGTTGGTAAGATTTGCGAACTGATCCGTAAACAATTGAACCATAGACGATTAAACAATTCTACATAACGAATTATCACTGATTTGAACAAGAAAATAGTTACTCCTTGATGTATTATTTATAACTATGTTACATAACACGGACTAGTAACGAAATGCAATGTGGATTTCTTTTGCAACAGATTACAAAAGAAAGTAAAAAAAAAATGGTATGACAAAAAAATGCTATTTTAATACCAGAAAAAGATGTTTAATTGAAAAGTGACACGAAAGGTTCCATATAAAATATGTAAATTTTCTGCATTCACTAATTGTATTCGTCAGCTAAACATATAATGAGCACGCAAAAAATTTAGTGTAGAATCACCTAAGGTTCAGGTATTATACTCACCAGACAATAGTAAAGGAAAACAGTTCCTTGGGGAAGGCAATAACATAATAATATCATTTTGACCAATATATATATATATATATATATATATATATATATATATATATATATATATATATATATATATATATATATATATATATATATATATATATATATATATGCTGTACTACATCATACACATCCTACATATTAATGCGCGCTACATGATGGCTGATGTCAGTCATGGTTGCTACTTCCTAATAACGATTATGGTTCGTCTTCCCTTGAGAAAGAAACCGGGAATATCTCCACATGACCGTGGTTCCAGGAGTATAGGACTCGGTCAGCAGGGCTGTAGTCCAGCGTGTAAACTCTGGCATATTCTGACTTGAGAGAATTCCGGAACGGGAGCTGCTTCTCTGTCAGAATCTTTTCCTTCACCGTATTTGTGTCGTACATATATTTGATGTAAGTGGGAATTTGCTCATACGAATCGGTGGCATAGAGAATCCCGCAAATCATAAATGTGTTTCCGACTGATCTTTTTGGGATTTCGGTAATCCAGGTTTGTTCGAAGCTCAAGTCATCCGGGTTTATTTTGCTGATTACGATATTGCCTTTAGATTCGTTTGTAGCGTATATCATCCAGAGTCCTAGCTCATCCACGGCGAAGTCGATGTCGCTGAATTTGCCAGACTGATATGGATATGTATTGTGGACACCAACGTTTTCTAGCTGACGCTCTCCCATCCAACGATTCTGCGCTAGGTCATATTTTACAATCTTACTCGTGAACATTTTTTGGCAAAAAAGTGACTTCTTAAACACAACATGGCCGGTGCCGATACAGAAAAATGGAAGTTCGTAAGTTTTCCCAACGATCTCGAATTTGAGATCCTTGAGGGAGTTATACTCTGTAATCTGATTGATGTCCGTGTACCCGAATGTCACCCACATCTTATCAATTGTAAATGGGTCCCTCATGACGGCCCCTTGTTCTGTGCCTATTACCACGATAGTTCCAACCTTGCTGATGCTGACAAGCTCTTGGGGGCAAAATACTGCAAAAATTAAGAAACGTTTTTAAGAGTCTGACTGGTTTATGATACGGCAAATGCATTATAACACCCAAACATCTCAACATTTTGACCACCGACTGAACATCAGACAAATGTGTTGCTTGTCTAATTTCAGCAATATACTTGTATTTTCAAAATTGCTGTTTAGACTAATAATTCTGAACGACCAATCAGAATTACTAATGAAGAATTTTGTCAGATTTTGAGAGTGGTTGCACGGATTGAGTTTAGTTATATCTGGTATTTAAGTTTTCTTCATAAAAGGCCAACTCCTAAAGTCGATTGCGCTCTGCGCAATCTTGAATAAAGTCAATATACCGAAAAAGTAAGTGCTGTCCCAAATAGACAAGAAGACGTTGATACGGAGAGAAGCTACAGGTCTGGAAATGTCACTAGAAATACCTCCAAAAAGTGCAAATAATTTGCTTTAAAATTGCTCAGTTTTTACAAACTGCCTACGTTGTTAACGTGACGGACTCGCGATAAAATGGCTGCAGTTAGGAATCCTGCTATCTGATCAGCCTGGATTTATATACAGTAAGATGTCCTTAGTCAGGTCACTGTACTGTAGTTGCCTCGTTAATAAATAACCTATTTGTCTTGACATACTGTAAAATACTACATCACCAGAGAATGAAACCGTCTTTAAATTTGCAGCAATATGATGAATGATAAATGCAAATTTATTTTAAGCTGATCGCAGTTCGATAAAATTTAATTACAACTGAGTATATGTATTCGAAATATAGGTCTAATTCTGGATTCGTGTTGAAATGTAAATATACTGGTAGTGATGCCACGAAAAGACCGTATGTATCTTAATTAAAGTACATTTTTAAACAATATCAAAATCTAGGAGAAAACGTATTTAGACAAAAGTTGTATAATAATCCATCTCTAGAATAATTGTAAGGCTTAATCTCAACACAAAATCTAATTTTGAAGTCTGAGAGTTTCATTATTCATATAATTTTTATGTGTCAACAAGACAATATGATCATTATTTAGTATAAACACAATAATTAGTTGTGCTCTTCATGTTTGAGATTGTTTCTTTTTTCATACGATTGTATCATGGAAAAGTGGCCCAGATTGCCAACTAAAAATATTCCGTTTGACTCTTATGACTTGTGTGAGAGCAACACGTGCTGCAATATCAGATACAGGGACTTTGGACTTTTGTTAATATCAGTATAAACTGAGTTGAGAAGCAGTTAGTCTGGTTATGTTTTATTAGTCAAGAAAAGAAAATTACGACTGCATTATTATAAGTATTTTAGTGAGGAAGCCACAATATTTTCATATTGTTTTCAATAACTGTCTCTTTTGTTGACTGCCTCCAGCGTTAGTCATTTCAAATTACAATGTTTCTCTTTCCAATGTCATAGTATTGCACTTTATGATTGAAATAATCTGTTTAATAGGCAATTGGCTTCCACTGCAAGCCATACAGAAATCAATAGTCGACGCTCTGGGCTTGAAGAAGCAATTCGTGTACGAGAAAAAAATATATCACCACGACTATATAAAAAAAAGTCTGTAACAAATGCTGAAAGCAGTTTAAAGATGCTTTCTAATCAGCTTTCGTGTGCATGCAGAAAGGCAGATATAATCATTGTATCACGACTGTATAAAAAGTCTAACTAATTCTGAAAGCGGCTTGAAGGAGTTGCTCTATAATCAACTTTGGTCTGTGGGCAAGTATATATATATATATATATATATATATATATATATATATATATATATATATATATATAAACTTTCAGTTCTAGTTTTCTCAGGTCGCATACAGACGAATTTTTTAAAGCCGGACTTGGCAGTAAATACTTTGGGTAATACGTAGCATTCGAATTAATACAGTGATTGAGGGAATTTCTCGCGTTAACTTAAAACAGTATGAAAAGAAAGGTTTACAGTAAGTTGCAATATAATCAATTAATATATCTCTCGCACACACACACACACACACATACACGAACACATAGTTTAATTCGTTCAAGACGACGCCATGTCAGACTTGTCACTACAGACTTACTATGCCATCACAATCTTATCATATGCTTTCACCTGTCAGTTATGGACAGTGATCGATTCTTTTGATCGGAAAGAGCATTAACTTTCAATTACACTACTTTTGCGAAACTCCCGTTATTGAGATTTTTCTTATGTGCTAACTTTGTTTCACTAGGGGTTGGAATATTACTATTTTACCATGTGCAATGGGAATTATAAATAATGTGGTTTTTGTTTTAAAAGAAGACTCGATACAGAGTTTAAAACTGTTAATATGGCTGTACTCTGTGGATTCAATATTTAGAAACCAGCATGAGATGGTATTTTTGAGTGTTGCATTCAATATCTGCAACTTTGGTTCCAAATTTCCTTGATCAGTGCTCTTGATTGTCATTAGGGTTCGGGTTACAAACACAATCGAACCATATATTCAAAGTGTCAAATATTCTGATAAAGAATGGAAATTACATAAGAATTTTAGTGACAATGAGGCATATCTAGCATGTTCAGTGCGCATGTGTGAAAATATGTCATGGTGATGGTAAGAGAAAGATTGATAATTGTAAAGGAACTCTCATATCATGGATGTAAATTTACTTCGAGACAGACTAACATGGTTGTAATTTCTAAGTGATCATATGTTCTGGAAACCACTCTAAACGCAACGTTTGAAGACATTAAAGATATGAACATTGTAACTTATACTACGGGTATTCACCTTGAACAACCACATTTAAGTAAATATTTGTTCCTTTCGTAGCTTTATTTTGGATTCAATTCACACAACCTGAACAAAGTTATGAAAAAACGTTTTTGAGAGAAGAAAATAACGTTTAATAACAAGACCCGGTCTTCGTTACTTCATAATTATTACAGTTTCATTTATTTTCTTTCTTGCTTAATTACAAATATATATGCACTAAACATCATTCAGATTACAGAAATGAAATATTTGCAAATAATAATATGTCCAGTACAAAGAGTTGGGACCATATATTATATTTGTCATTTTGTGGACATTGTCATACCTAGAAATGAAAAAAATCTTTAAATCCATTTGAAAAATCAACAAAGAAAGGTGTTAAAATATAAGGTCAGCTGAGATTTGTTTTCACGCAAAGGATAAAGAGTTGAACTCTGCGCAAAAAAATGTCCTAACTACCATTTTCTTCACCTGAAAAAATGTTATTGTCGATAATGATCAATTGTTATTAGTGCCGAAAGTTAATTTTTAATTAATTTTCATTTTAAATGGTGAATGTGCAAAGGTGAAACATGTCTAACCAACACCAAGTAATAAGTTGATAAATGTTTATGCTAACATTAGTATTTCAAACTAGCAAGCTTTCTTCCATTTCCATAGGAAGATTAAAAATTCAAACTATATTTAGTAGATATAACAATTTAAAACATGTAAATTACCTGTATGTTCTCCGAAGAAAATTCCTTTTCCGAATCCACCCGGCATCATGTTGCTAATGTTTTGTAGTGTCTGATTCAACAGATCAAATCTTACGTCTGTCAATCCCGCCTGGCTCAGTGACGCTCGTGCAGTTTTCAAAATGGACGTCGTGAGCGTCACCGTTGCGGAAATTAGCTCCGTCAACTGCGCGTTCTGGGTCAGGAGTCCCATTCTAACAAAATTGTACTGATTTTGAATGGCAGCAATTATAGATTCTCTGACTAACGGCGATGAAAGATCTTTTTCTCGTAGAGTATCAAGATCTCGTTTAAGCTCTGTATCCCCTTTTTGTAACAATGTTGTCAAATTATTTAGTTTATTAATTTGGTTGCTCATCCTTTCCCTTGATTTTCTGAGTAAAACCGCGGCATCTTTGAGCTTTTCCATCGCCTTTTCACCTTCGTCTCGTATTGTTGTCACAGACGACGTGTTTAATTGCAGTATAATTGGACGGTCTGTTTTTCTTTCTGTTTCACTCGAGAGCAGTAAATTCCCGAACTGATCTCGTATATTCAAGACAGCACCTTCGGAACAGCTGATTCTTACAGTATCACTTTTCGTCAAAAATTCATAACTGCATTTCTTTGTGGAATCTTGCGCCCAATATAGATCATATGTTATGCAAGCTATAACAAAATACATAATCCCATGCATTTCGATTAGATCGCGGACATCATATCCCAAAACTAACTGTCGCAATTGAAATGCAATTTCATATAAATTCCAAATCTCTTGCTTCAGACCGTTCCGATGTTCAAAGAGATACGTCGTTCTGAACTGACTACATCAAAGCAATTGGCACCCCGGAACAAAACTTTGCTATGTTCTTGTGTGCGAAACCAATATCTACATTCGAACATAGACAGAAGCTGCGTATCGCCAAGAGCAGCTTCGATTCCCCTCGCTGATAATATGAGAAATACTTACTTTCTCTGCTGAACCAACACACTTCCTAATTGCACACCGTTAAACTCCAACCGTTCATCAATTATTGAATTTGATAATTTGATATGTGCGGACCTCGGCAGCTTGTTGGGCATTAAAATCCTACGCCGTAAACGCCCAAAATATCGTTAATCGGTAAACTTCAACGCCGTAAACGCCCAAAAGATCGTCCCCGTATCGACCAATGCATGGCATAAGATTGTAAATTAGAAAGAGTTCACAAACTAGGCCTGTAGAATATTAGTGCATGTACTTTATGCAAAGAAATTGTTTTAAAAACTTCAAATAAGAACTGTGCGTGCAGAGTTCTTTAACCGGCTACCATTGTAATTGGTGAAGCTCTCTCCCTTTTGTTTAAGTATGGTGGAGTGCGGTGATACACTAGAGGATTGGGTTTCAAGATGAAGATTCAAACTCATCCTCTGTAGGCATTGTTATGGCTAGAGTTGCCAATAAAGATGATGACTTAAGACTGCTTAATACTTTATGATGAAGGATTTCTAGTTAAGATGAGCACAAAAAAACGATTAATAGGCCTACCTAAAAGCCGTAAGCATGAATTCAAAGAAAATAAGTGAAAATCTTGAAAGATGAAGATCATCCCCCCCCCCCAAGTTCGAGCACTGAATAAACAGGTGGTTCAAAGCTTTGTTAAAGCCTTGAATTGATAATTACGAACTTGGCGTCACTAGTGTTTGTAAGTGTCAAATGTGAACATTATAATCACTAATGTAATGTTTGCATCCCGCATTTCCACTCATCCCTCGGAGAGACCAGTAGTGTAATAATAAATTGAAGTTGGCATGGAATATCTGAAAACGAAATAAGTGCGTTTCAGGGCGGTATCTCGCATTTTTATATTGAATATTCAAAATTCTGACAATGGTACTTCAAGTAATTGTACAAGAAGAAATATTTAGCAACAATCCTTTGGGCAAAAATGTATTTATTCGAAAATAGGAACTGTATTCATGTGAACGTCGAGCGCATCAAAAACAAACGTTTACTACTAAGTGCGATAAACTCAGCATACATAAACCCAATTATATCACTTGTCGTCACTTTCAGTCCCGCAAAGATATTTAGGCTATTATTTTTTCAAGATGTCCACCAGATTCAAGATATATACCAGTGAAATTTCCAAAGTTACGATTTTTCAGTACCTTGCCTTTAAGACAGCACTTCACATCTTTAATCGATACATGTTGGAAATAGTAAGGAATTGCCCGTAGACAACGCAAACATCCCGAAAATCTGCAAGTTAGGTACAAACTGTTTATTTTGGCTAACAAACTTAAACAATAACAAATCTGTTCTGTCAAGCTTTCATACACTGTTTGTAAGACATTGCCGTATATACCGTTAGTACCTAAAGTATTTTACTGGAAAGTGTCTCTGATGGCCATTTTTAGTATTCGGTTAACATTTCACTTGTCTGGGCTTTGCAAGAATTTCATCGGGTCGGTGTAGATAGTGTGCCGTACAGTTTCTTTACAATAAATATATTCATGTCACAATTTCACCTTCTTTTTGCATTAAGCATGCCATGTTAAACGTGAAATTTGAAAACCAGTGTACTTGTGATATAAAGTGTTTCAGACAAAAAAACTGACGAGTCTGTATTAAAGCACATTGGCTGTTGCACTAAATCACTACTTCACGAGAACATAAAGAATGATATCGAGTGCAAATTTATCTGAAATCAGCAAGACACGGGAACAATACTGTCTCTGCGGTATGAAGCGACTGTCAAGTTAACGCACTTATTTAGTTTTTGCTAGTTTTTGAAATTTTGAAAAGATTATAGCTGATAAGCAAACTGTTGCTGGTCTAACTAAAAATGCGTTGTCTCCGTGTGGCAGAGAACCGCAGTAGATTCTTAAGCATCATCATAATCTATATTGATGTTACTCATTTATTTAACGCTGCAAGGCGACAGTGAAGTAATTTGATTGCACCCTCATTAAGTTCTACAGACACGAGCCAGTATGCCTCTTGACAGGTTTGTCATTCTTTTACAAATAATCGGTGATTTCATAGTGAACTACATATGTATTGTTTTCGTTCAATAATTTTCCACTCTGAGACCTATGTGTTGTCAAATTATTACACAAGACAAGTAAAGTTAATTTGGACATCTGGGAAATGTTTATAAACCCAGTTTGCAAACCGATCGGTTGGACCAGCAATGGAAGCTAGCACGTGAGTTCTGAATGAAGATGAAGGAAAAATATCCATATAAAAGCTGAAGAGTCAGTCACCATTTGTTTCAGAATGTCATAGTCTAAATACTCTTGGTAAAATGCATTTAGATTTTTTTTTGTAAGATGACCACGTAGGTCATTGAATTTGTACTTTACTGCACATACTAGCTAATTAACATAGTCAAACTGCAAACTGCACAGGCGGGGCTCTGCCGTCGCTTAATGCATCGGCAAGTCTGGATCTGTGCAGTTTGTTAAGAGTAGTCAGTTCATAGACCCCGATCAGCATGCGCATCATGCTATGTCAGATTAGGATCTTTTTAGTTTGCAGTTTGCCTCGATTAATAAGCGAGTACATGCGTTACCCAAAATCCATCACTGGAGGCAGGGGATGTATCAGACAAGTACATAAGTCGATCAATCAATCTGATCCCTACTAAAGAGAAATTTGCTCGATAAATGATACATTTAGACAGAGCTGCAGTTACAGTCTACTCTGTTTGTGGAGTTTTAGCATTTAGAACTTGCTTTCGAACACGACGATCCATTATATATCTGAAGAAACGCGACTTTCTCTGGGCGACCAAGACGCGGATATATAGGGAAGCATATCAACAATCACATAACTCACTTCTGGGAAGCTTTCTATTGGACTCCTGTAGACATTGTAATCATTCATTTGTTTGCAGAAAATTAGTTGAGACTAAATTGATCCTGACAAATAAATTGTGTGTGTGTGTGTGTGTGTGTGTGTGTGTGTGTGTGTGTGATTAATATTTTAACGTAGCTTTAACTTTCTTTCAGTCATATAGCTACGATGTCTGCAGTGCTGCATTTTATAGTGATGTCTAGGACTGGGACTAAATGCCGCAGACATGTAGCATGATGTCCCACCCAGTCATATTATCCTGACACCATGCCGACCAGTCCTAACCGTGACCTGTTTAACGCTGAGCGCCAAGCGAAGCAGCTTTGAGTACGATTTTTTTAAGTCTTTGGTATGACTCGGACCGTTTTCGAACACGCGACCTTCCGCATCGGAGGCGGGCTCTATAACCACTATTCCATCGGAGAGAGGCTTGTTATCACATGTGAGATATTTATTATTTAGCTTAGGTTTTGGCCTGGTTTGGATGTCACAAAATGTTGGAAATGTAAGTGTTTTTGTAGCAGGATTCTCAGAGAGAGTGAAGAATTGTACAAGTCAAAACTGGCATGATAAAATAAAGCTCTCTTCAAAATGAAGGTGTTATAACATTTATGAAACAAAATTAAATGTTGAGAAGTTTATATCCATAGCATTACCTACTTATGTTCGCAAAATTATTTCGAGAAGTTCTAGCCGAATGCTCTTTCGAGACTCCAATGTTCTAGACATGTTCTTTTTATACAGACTGGTGGACATGCTGTTAATTCTTCATGTTGTTTGTATAATGTGTGTTATCACAGTAATTTGGTGTTCGTAGATGAAAAATAGCATGCATTTTTTATTTGTAAACATTATCAAGGTCTTAGATAAAAAGTATTTAGACATAGATTTTATCATTTTCCATCTCTAGAATAATTGTATGGCTTTATGTCAACACAAACTCTTATTGGCATTCTCAGAGTTGCATTATTATATATTTTCTGCGTCAACGAGACAATAAGATCATTAATTATTATAAACACCATATTTATATGTGCCCTTCATGTGAGAGATTGCTTTTTGTTTTTAAATTATATTATGGGTCGGTGGCCCAGATTAAAAACTAAAAATATTCGGTCTTGAATCTTATAGTTACTCTGAGTGAACATTACATACATAAAATATTTTTATTTTAAGAAGAGGCAGCGAAAACAATTATTTGGATGCTATCAATGCAAAGGTACTATAATGAGTTAATAAATACAAGAGTAATCTTGTTCCGTATTATTTTTTTAAAAATCATTTTTCTTAAATTGTGCTACATAATCTATTATCAATGTCCATATCCCTAGAAGACATAATTTACTTAGTGAATAATCTTGGCGTGACATCCTGTAGTCCATGGTTAGTTATGTTGATTAGCCACTACAGATGAGGCATCACACTTTACAACATGCAGTTTGCAGTCTACTCGTTCTCATGTACAATATAAAGTTAACATGATGAGGATAACATACCACAATATATAGTATATAGTCATTATATAGTCATTAATATGGAGAATTTACCAATGAATACACATATTTGTTCCAACTTCTATCTGCATTGGTCATCCTCGTTGGTTGCAAGTGATGTAGAACGAACTGAGACACATTTAATTATCAGTTTTAATGAGTGTCGGAACACAAAAAGCTCGTAATAAAAGAACTGTGAACACAATGTAAATGTAGTCACAAAACATAAATAAATAGGTCATATATACTTATTTTAATGTTTTAGTAAAAGGTAGTATCTACTCACTCACAAATATCATGATTCTACGTATAATACGTAAATAGCGTAGCAAAAAAAGTATGTGGTCATAAGCTAAACAAAAACTGAAGCAAAGTCACTAAAGAAGAAACATCAGCCGTAACCAGCATCTTTTGATAGGGTGTTGTGGGAATAATAAAGATGCTTATCATCCTCAATATCGGGATTCATTTTTTTTCGGGATGCCTAAGAAATTAACAACAAGCACAAAATTAAACCTAAAATTTAAGTGAATGATGCGTAAAACATGGATCATAGTGACCTGCTAAAGAAAGGATGGAATAATAATCGTTCTCTCACTAATTTCCATAAGTCAGGATAAAATATAAATAAGGTGATAACGCCTCTGTTGTCACAACATACGCCAGTACATTGTGAAATATTGGTCATATGGACCTTTCTGTATGAGTGTGATGCAACGAGAGATGTATTTGGTGATTTGGATTTTTGTAACGTAACTTTAAGAATATTTCAGTCATATCATTACAATGTCTGCAGTGTGGCAGATTATAATAATGTCTAGCGCTGGAGCATCATGCCGCAGACATGAAACTTCGTGTTCCACCCAGTCACATTAACCTGAGACCATGTCAGCCAGTCCTAATAATATCCTCTTAATGCTGAACGCCAAGCGAGGCAGCTGTTAGTACCATTTTAATAAGTATTTGGTACGACTCGGTGTTAGAACCCGCGATATTCCGCATCCGAAGCAGACGCTGTAAAAAACGACAGATGAATACAATAAATCAATGTGATGCAGAGCCGCGGACAAAATTGTATGCCCTAGCAAAATATTATCTAGTAGGCCCCTATAAATTACAAATTATGACGGCGGTGGGCCCCCTGGCTGTTGAAGGCCCCGCGGGAGTTTCTCCTAGGTGTCCTACTCTGCCTGCTGCCCTGATTTATTGGTCTAAGCATAACAGTAAAAATACAATTTAAGCAAGTTCAATGAAGTATAAATATAGGTCAAATTGACCTGCATTTAAAATGAGTGTCGTAATCATCAACATGCATCCTGTCACCAATCTCCATGATTCCAACAATAATTTTATTTTAAAGGAGATAAAGAATCCTATGTTACTACAACAAAACACAAATTTTAACCTAAGCCAGATGTGAAGTGGCAAATTTCAGTCAATCTATTAATAAACCATTAGTTGTGGCCAGCTAGCCATTAGTTAGATTTATGACGACACTATGCCAAAAAGGGGTGTCTGTAGAGTCTAGTACGACCGTTGTACTAATTAAACGTTGTTTATTCAGCAGCTGGGCTGACCGCTGGCGACATTTTAAAGTTTCGTTTCTCACGGAAAGTGTCAAAATTGAGAAAATGTAGAGATTCTGTTACTTAAAACCAAGCATATCATACTGACCATGACGTAAGGGACTTTTAGAGGAAAGCGGGACAAAATACATTTGATTCTGATTGGTCACGGTTAAATAATGGGTGTGTTTTCACACGAAGATCTTTAGAACATAATATCGCACTAGCTAAATTAGAAGCCAGTCTTGACATTGCTCTGTAAGAGAGCCAGAAGTAGAATTATTTAGTAAGGACTCCGGATCTTATTTGAAAGAAATACATTTATAAGGAAACGTGGTCGAAAACCGCCAAACCAACGGTTGAGTGGCATACCAAAAACACAAAGGTACTGTCACAATTCCATGTATATTGTTGATGCGATTTATATGATGTTTGCTTAGTTTACAGGTCTGCATGATTTCGTTTGATACATTTGTATAATTGATTTAATTTGATACATTTGTATAATAATGTGTTTGTATTATGAATCGGAAGTACTTGCATGAATTCATTTGATACATTTGTATAATAAAGTGCTTTTGAATTATGAATTGGAATTCTTGCCTTAATTCCTAGTTAACTTGCATAAACAGAACTTGATAAATAATGTAAACACAGAATTTAACCAGTCGGTGAAGCATGAAATGTGGGTCATAATGGCCTACTTTTGTAAAGATGGCAATGTAATCATCAAGATGCATATATCGCCAGGTTACAACAATATATTCACCACAGTATGAATACAGGTGATAAAAGCTATTTAGTCTCGAACTGAATGTAAATCTTAACCTTCTTTTGTCGTAAGGGTGTGGTTCTATCTGATTAGGCATGTACAAATTGTCCAGTTTCATGATTCTAGTATGAACAGCGCTTGAGGAATAAAACATAAATTATATATCATTACCACAGTCTGTGAGGCATCGAAGAACGTAGGTAACGTTTGTAATAATGGTGTAGCCCTAAGCAAAATTAAATATCCTCATCAAGTCTGATGATTATATATATCCGCTTTTATACAGTGTACAAAACAAACGGAGCTGAGCGCAAGAACCTAAGCCATGAACGAACAACCAATATGCAAAGTTAGCTTGTCCAAGAAAGTGAAATGTACGACCTACGACCTGGGAACAATGAATCCAATGAAGCTGTACATGTGTTTATACTTAAATCTGCCCGATTCCTTGGTAGTACAAAGCATCTGCCGCGTAGAAGCTAACAATAACAATATAAACACATTATACAGACGCCGTGGTAGGAGCAAAACATATACATCAGACTTAAATCGCAAATTTATCAGACTTCTACCGGTGAAGAATGCTCAAGGGAAAGTAAGGCAACACAATGTCTGTTCATCAATTGAATTAGGTCGCACAATAGAGGCTATTATTATTCAAATATTATTCGGAGTTATGAGTGAATATTTATCTTTGATACAGATCCACGTAGACTTCCGAGACCATGTGTCAGTTTTTCCGTGTCCTGAATACAATATCTGTCAGATTTGCATAGCTCCCGTCTGAACGTTCTAATGACATGGTATCTAAGAACTAAATATCCATTACGACATCGCATGTATCACTCTATACATGTTTCGTGGGGATCGGGCCGCCGAGTGATCTAAGGCACTCGTTTTTTGGTATAACGGTACCGATTGTACAACCTCAGGTGTAGGGAACATAGCAATTAGAAATGCACAACACTAGCTGTGATTTGTGCATTATGTAAAGGTTGTACTTCTGTTAAGCTTGTTAAAAAATATTAATCCTATCAGCAACATATGAGATTGTGTTAATTCATATTTAGATCATGTTTCGTATTTGTTATAATTTTTTTAATGTTGTACACATGGCTGAAAATGTGTCTGTTTTGACGAGATAACTCTTACCACTACCTAGTTCCAGCAGAGTTATCTCTCTTAAAATACAATTTAGGACCTAGTTTTGTTCTTGTCAAATTGACGATCTGACACTGTTGACAGTGTGTGACATGCCTGCTGAGGTAGGATAGAAAGTATATTTATTTCACAAAACATTAGCATTGAGGTCTATGGAAAATCAATTAGTACCGTGATACATCATTGGCACCTATGTCTGCATTTGTGGGTATCGTATAGTAAATGTAAGAGAACTGAAGTCTTGTGATTCAACAGTTAGTATTCAACTGCTCTGTGTGTGTGTGTGTGTGTGTGTGTGTGTGTGTGTGTGTGTGTGTGTGTGTGTGATTTGGACTTTTAACGTAGCTGTAACAATTCTCCAGTCATTTCGGTACAATATCATCGCGGCAGATTATAGTCATGTTCAGCACATGTATCATCATGTCTCACCCAGTCAATTATCCTGACACTAGACCAACCAGTCATATCACAAACCTCTTAATACTGGGCGCTAAGCGAAGCATCTGCTAGCACAATATTTATAAGTCATTAGCACGACTCGGTCAGGGTTCAAACCAGCGTGACCTTTCGTATCCGAGACAGAATCTTTAGCCACTTTATAGGCCACTGAAGCGGTTTGGCATTGCTCGTCTGTAAAAGCTACATTTTGCATAAAAAATCATTCTCTTTCTACGAAAATCTAGCTTCTAAGGCTCTAACGTTTCCCAAAATTTCAAAACGTGTACCAGTTTTAAACAATTCGAAATGATCATGTTAAATAAAAACAATTAGAACTCTATATTCGCTCGGTCTATCCATTAGCCTTACTAAACAGCTGACATTCTATTGCTCATGTCCTTTCTCACCAAACTTAGGACTGTTTAGTTTTCTAAACGTCTTTTATAACTGGACAGGATTCAATTTGTAATGAATCTTGCTAATTAAATTAGATGTCTTCATTACAAGCATCTTTAAATCGTCACCATATTAATTTCCACAGCTACAAATTCGATCATGATATTAAAATTTCACAGTGCAAAATCATGTACTGCCTGGGCACACACATGATACTTTTGTAGGACTATAATGACCAAGAAATATGTAGTGGATTACTACCTTGAAACGGAGTTATTTAAAAGACAATTTCAAAATGTTTTGTCAACAAATATCTGTTTCCGAAGGTAAATCATTTAAGTTGACGACATATTTTATTAACATTATCGGTAAATCAACCTGATGTAAAATATGCACCTCCAGTTCTCATCAACTCGTAATTGGCCTGCAGATGAGTCGTTAAATGTGAAACTCATATATATCTAAAGAAAAAAATTAGCACATATAAGTATTTTTTTATCTGGTTGATAGGTATGTGGGTGTACATATTTCTCTATATCTCTCTTTCTTCTTCTTCTTCTTCTTCTTCTTCTTCTTCTCTCTCTCTCTCTCTCTCTCTCTCTCTCTCTCTCTCTGTAATATATATATATATGTAATATATATATATATATATATATATATATATATATATATATATATATATATATATATATATATATATATATATATAAGAATATGATGATGTGTGATTTCCCTCTCTCTCATCATTGTGCTTTGGTTATCCAGAAGATGATCGACATACTGCATTTGCCTGGTTTAAGTAAACAAAACCACAAAATATGAAATGAATGATTAATGGTTAGAATAACAGAGATACAGAACTGAACAACACGAGCCCTTATATCTAAATTATAAAAATTTAATTACAGAAGCAAAAATGAAATTGTGTGTGTTAGGTGTGGAGCTTTAACAATTTTTCAGTCTTATCAGTACGATGTCTGCAGTGTAGCAGTTTATAGTGATGTCAAGTACATGCCGCAGACATGTAGCGTCATGTTCCAGCCAGTCACATCATTTTATCATAATACACCACTGAAAATTCTCGTCACACTTACCAGCTATTACAAGTATAATTACATTCAAATGATCACTGAAAATACATGAAACAACAAAGCCTTGTCAATCGGATACACTCTTAAACGTTTTAGAGTTTAACGAAAATTGTAAGAATTAAATGTTTTAATATAATTTGTTTTTAAAAATCCAGGTTTTGGATGTGAGCGTGTGCAATGCATGCAGGCTTTATATTTCTGCCAACAAATTAAACCGTATCAACTTATCTGGTACAGTCACGATCGATACTGTTTCTGTGAGCTTCCAAATTTCGTACTGTATCCGTCATATGCATGTAATGATCTGCCTAAGTGATTAACCAACTGAATATTGAGAACGCTATCGATATATATGGATAAATAATCATCGTAAACGTTTACGTAATAAAATTTAGAAACAATTCAAAGTTATATGCAATAATCAATCTAACCTGGCCATTGACCGTGATTTATATTTTAATTTAAAAAAAAATCAAACGGACAGATAATGTTTAATCAGGATAACTGACACGCCAATATATTTGATGTTTTCAAGTTAGTGAGAAAAGCGAAACACAAAAGACATCTCCGGTGACAGCTTCAACAATTTTTTTTGAAGTTGTTTATTTAAGAGACCTTGGCCGACTCATACTAAAGACTTACAATTGTACTTGCAGCTGCCTCGCTAGGCGCTCAGCATTATGAGGTTAGTGTTAGGACTGGTCGGCCTGGTGTCAGGATAATGTGACTGGGTGGGACAGCATGCTACATGTCTGCGGATTGCTGACCCAGTGCTAGACATCACTATAAATTGCCACACCGCAGACATCGTAAAGATATGACTGAAAAATTGGTAAAGCTACGGTCCAAATACTAATCACACACACAAAAACACATAGTTGTACTAACCTTGAATCAATCAATGTCAGGATCTAGGTCAACATTACTTGTTTAATAAAAATATAATTCAGACCAACTGATTCTCTGGGGAGAAAACATCATCTCAAGTGAATAAATTTACATTACAATAGCATGTAATGAACAATAATTTTTTTTTAAAAAAAAAACAAAAAAAAGGGACAAATAAACAATTAAATATTTATTAAATCAGATATAAGTAACACTTCCCCATAAGGAACATAAATATTTATATGATAAAGCTTTCTTCATACCATAGATTAATTATACATGAGGTTTAAGAAAAATATAAGAAGTATTCATACGAATTACAAAAACTGTACATAAAAAGATATATTTGTACATATGGGAAAGTGCATCTGCTATTAAATTATCTTTCCCTTGATGTAAGTGATGTCCAAATTATATTCTTGTAACAATAAACGTCACTTTAGTAATCTTTGATTTTTTTTAACAGGCACACGGAATTTCAGAGAAAGATTCAACCTTAGCATCTATAGGTTTTGTGTATTTATGTCCCACGAAATGTCATAGAAAAGTTACACTAGCATGGTAGATAAAATAATTGTCAAATTTGCATCGGTGAGTCTGTCGACAAATTCCCAAATTGTTGCTAAATCTTCTTTCCAGGTGTTTGTGTAGATGATGACATCATCGATGTAAGCATTACAATTATCTAGACCAGAGGTGATCATCTTCATAAGACATTGAAAGGTATGAAAGATACCTAACGACCCTTTCGTCCCAAACGGCATTACATTCTATTGGTAAAGTCCATCTGGAGTCACGAATGCCGAAATTTCCTTTGCTCTTTCCGCTTGTGGAATTTGCCAAACCCTTTTCACATAGTGATATATTTGTCATTTTTGATATTATCAACACAGCTATCGAATCTTGGTAAAATGAAAATTAATCTGTATTTGTGACACTATTCACCTTCGATAATCAGTACAGATACGGACAGTTTTATCTGGTTTTGGAACAAGTATGCATGGTAAACTCCAATCACTTTTACTGGGCTCTAGAAAATCATTCTCAAGGTAATACTGAATTTATTTTTGTCAAATATTCTTGTCTGAGAGAGTTCGTCCTGAACCGATGATGTTTCACATATTTATAATCTTACATTTCAACGTAATGAAGAGAGAGAAAACAAATGTAATTGTAGGAACATCTGGAAATAAATGCTCATATTCAGTTAATAAAGTTCATGTTTCTCTTGCTCTTGCACATTTCTGGTCAAGATCTTTCATAATTGCTGAATTCGATAGATTTGTCATTTCAATATCAGTTGAATCCGATAATATTCCTTCACTTAAACCTTCACTAAGTGGGACAGGTACAACTAAGATAATTGTATGTTTAACCTGGCCATCTCTTTCATAATACTGGAACTCCTATAATTTATTTAGAACACAGGATCACTAATATTATAATTTAACCCATTCAGTTTCTTCTTAACTTTGTAATAGTCAATAGGTATTGTTTACCTGATTTGGTCTTAGGTCAGGGACCGACACAGTCTACCAATATTCTACTAAATGGTTCGTCAAATGCAGGAAGAGGATGCAAATGAGCCGCATGTATTTTCTGATCGGGTTTTCCTATCATTTGACATGTCTGATAAGGTCTACAGTATTTGGCAACATCACCTTTGATTTTTGGCCAATACAAGTGAGTCACGATCTTGTGATCAGTCTTATTAATCACTAAATGACCAGGCAACGGAGTTGTATGAGCCAGACTAACCTGTCTGTATGGGTTTTCGAACTATAATCGGAGAGTTCACTGACCACTAATCACCAGCAGGTACCTCGAGAGGTTTCCATTCTCTCATAGCAATTCCATTGTTAATGAAATAACATACAGGTATTTCAGCGGTTTCAGTGTCACTAATGGTCCTTTGAAACAGATTTGAAGATTTGTTTCTTGTTCCACGACAAGTGATTGTCGTGTATCACCCTGATTAGAATAAAGAGAAGGAGTAGTTAAAAGAGGATCACTGTGATTAATACCTTCTGATTGATCCAAACAATGAGTAAAGTCGGACCAATACATATGTCAGCTAAAGGAATACTTTCCTGATCAACAACATTCTCCAGAGCTTTCTTCTGGTAACTGCACAAGCTAGGAATAAGTTAGGGAAATCTTTTTCAATTGGATCGACTTTCTGATCCAAACTAGAATTGTTAGTTACAAGTGGATTAACCACACCCTTGTCTCTTAAAAAACCAGCACTTTACTCCCTGTATAAGGACACTCTCGTTAGATGAAGACTTCTCGGAATAAGTCAAAGTATCCCTTGAAAGCTGAATTGGGGTGGGATTGGCCGAATCACCCAAGAGTGATATCGAACCTTTCGATATAAATAGTTCATAATTCTAAAAGTAAAATCAGATCTAGGTTCATTAGACCCGACGCATGTATTGCTTTCGATACATGGCCATGACCTTGCCCTCTTAGAAAAAGAGCACTTGGAATAGGTCTATCTTGATTCACATGTATTAGTCAATTTGTACCAATCAGAAATCACGTCGCCCTTTTTCTTGCAATAGGTATACATAGGAAGAGACAACGTATCTAGAATCAAGCTTCTCTGATGTTTGATTTTAAGAATTTGTGCCAGTTTAAAGTTTCAACGGGCTTGTATTAGATTGAAATAACTTTCTACCAAAAATACTTAAGTAGAAGTCTGGTTTTCAAAAGGAGTTTATGAGTTAAGGAGTACTCATCAGTGGTACGAGCAGCATTTCCCAAGGTTTCAATCCTGTGCTTGTCAAGATAAGCCTTAATGTCACTATGGATACCGTTCTTAAACTCTTCAAGTAATACACATTGTTTGAGACTTTCATAATTGTTTTCAACTTACCAACTTACTTGGCTAAGCACCATATATAAAAAAACTGATCTTTTTCTCTAACAAATTCGATATGAGTTTGTCCAGCTTTTTTAAAGTTTCTGAAATTTGCCAATAAGCTTAAGGGACTAACTTATAAAATATTAAGGTATTTTCTTTGACCGCATCATAGTCACCACTTGGTGAACTGATAGTGAATTGTTAAATATCACTAGTCTTAACAGTGAGTACACATTGTAATAATAAGTCTAATGCTCCCTTGGCTATTTCAAATTTTCAGCAATTTTTTCAAATGGAGTAAACCATTTGTCTACTTCTCTTTCTCTGAAAGGGGGCACTAACTTAATATTATTTGCAAGATTAAATCTTAAATTTGGATTTGAAGTATGAATGTGCTTTTCGCTTGAAATTTCTTTCACTCTATATCGATATTCCCTCTCTTCCTTCTCTCTTTGCATTTGCATCTGTCTCTCTAATCTTTATCTAATTGCATTTGTTTTTCTCCCTTAATTAACTGCATTTGCATTCATTTTTCTTGTAACTGCACATTTATCTTTCTTTTTCTTCCTTATCTAACTGTATTTGCATTTGTCTTTCTTTCCTTCTGTCCTGAAGCTCGAGCTTCCTTACCTCCAATTCTATTTTGTATTTTAAGTTTAGTTCTTTTACTTCTAGATCAGACTCTGATGCAGACCATCCGATCGATACCAAAGCACTTTTATCCACAACATTCTTTTCTACCAAATACTCAAACAAAATATGTTTTATTTCTTGCTTCGTTAAGGAAGCTTTTGCTTCAGATAGGTCGTATTTTCATGGCAAGTTTAATTGATTAATATTGTTTGATAAAATCAGATTGTTTCTGGGTAAAATTTAAAAGAAGGATTTCCAGTTTTTATGATAGTTCAGAAAAAAAGCTTGTCGATCTCAGTTGAGAAAAACATTTAAATAAACCTAGGGGAATTCAAATTTCAAAACAAAAAACACAAAGTTTTATAAAATGTTTCAGCCAAAATTAAAATATCCCTGACGAGCCCTCAATTTTTGGTTATTAGTTTAGGCTCTAATAAACAGTAACACAGAAGCAGTGAAAACAACAAGCTTTGTAAACTTGAACAAATGGGTTTTTAATTCCTGAAAACAAAATGGTCAAAATGGAAAAAGAACTTACAGTTTTAAGAATCAAATCCAAACATAATCCAAGAATAATCAACGAATTAAATTACAAAAGTCCTAGTAATGATATGCTCCAATTTATTCAAGTTCGGGTCATGTTGGAAAATCCAAGATGGAAGACGATGACGTTTGCCGACGTCTGTTGTGTGCGTATCTACAGCTCATTATAGAAACACAATATTTGACACTCCGTTGTTGGAAATCCGAATAATAGTTTGATAAACTGTCTTAGTCCATGAATTCCGTATGAGCACATTTATCAAATATTTCTAGAGATACGAAATAATCCTTTTAAAATCCAAATGAATTGAATAAAAGATAACATGGATTCAAAACTGGCTACAACAAAAGAAAACGACTTAACGTTAGATTATAGCTAATTTTCACTAAACAAAATGTGTAGCGTATTCTAGAAAATGGAGAGGAGTCGCGTGATCGATTATATTTCATACTCCTAACATGATCAGGACGAGAACCAATCATTTTACTTCAAAAATAAAATGTTTACTCTTAACTCACTAGTCCCATCTTGAACTTTACAACAAACAATTATTTTAAAATTAAAATAAATCCTGTTTACGTGGTGGCCACTAATATTCAATCACGGTCAGGATCTAAGTCAACATTACTAATAATTCAGTCAAACCGATTTTCTGAAGAAATATAATCTCTAGTGAATAAATGTACATTACAATAGCATGTAATGAAACATTAAAAAAGAATTTAGCACTGACAAACAAACAAATAAATATATATTAAATCAGATATACGAAACACAAACAGCTTCTTTGATCTGTATAGTTAAATAATCTACTAAATGAGGTATCAAGGTAACTAGGTTGCAGCCAGGGTTTTGCGTAAATCATAGAAGCCTTATGAAAATTTAGCACATATGTTCTGGCAGGCATTCATTACAAAAACAATGGCATATAATTAAGACAGTGTTTGATCTTAGTATATTAAAATAAAAAATACATGTATTGATAATGGGTTTTCTATCGTCAAAGGCAAATGAGAGTTGTTGTTTATGTTTCATCAAACGTCGGGCGAATTGCATTAAGCGTTAGGATAAAAAAAATTATGATTCATCAAGTGCATTGTACGACAGATGTCTTGGTATAAAATTCTCGTGCACGTGTTTGCTTGGACATTTATCACTTTTCCTATAAAGTGCAGTCTTTTCTTTTCTTGGTGATAGTTGCTATTATATCTAGTAAATCAATAGATCGAACAATATCTTCGTGTATTTACTGCAGAAAATCAATTACACATCGTCAGCAAGCCATTGATTGCGATATACACGGCTTATGGCAACATAGAACCTGTGGAAATACTGGTAAGTTTATTTATTTATTTATTTATTTATTTATTTATTTATTTATTTATTTATTTATACATCATCTTGTAATCGTTCCGCAACTGAAAGTCAATTACACAATTTATTTGGGGTTTTTTTGTGAATAAATTTATGAATCTAGTGTCCCTTGCTTGCAGGATATTGTTTGTGTCTCAGTATATCCAACGTCTTGGAAAATACTTTTTATCACAAAACGTCGATGGAATGAACTGAATGATCCGAAGAAAAGGTTTATAATTACATGCCTAATAAGCTACTAATAGCATGGTTTTCTCAGACAAGGAAAGATATCGTTTCCGTTCGTGTTGACAGGAGCAATTCAAAACCTGAAGTAAGGTTTCATTACGAACAAAATATATAAGACATTTAAGTTACGGTTAAATACAAATTGCGAAGGAAACGTGGAACGCTGCCTACTTTCTCCCTATTACAAATGAAAGACGGTTACTAGCTCTAGCACCCATCCAATTGAAACATTCTGACGTATAAATTAAGCAAAGAAAATCTAAGTACATCAAATGATTTTTTTCATTTTTAAAAAGAAAATGTTTCTTGTATCAAATATTTTGTTGTTGGTCTTGTGCTACACGACATTTCATTCAGGTGAACTAGCTTATTTCGATTTTAGATGTAAACGTAAGCGTACTGATGTGCACTTCTATTATATTCTAATTTTATTAATGTTTACATGCAGATGGCTACAACTTCAAAATATAATTGAGCGTTATACTAAATACATCTTCCAGCTTTGAAATGAAAAAGGTACAGCAAGGGGCAGATGGAGAGCACGAGAAATTCAATGTCGAATTCATTCAAAGTGAAGATATTTAGGCAAGGTGAATATTATTTTATTTATTTTCAACCACATTCGGTATAGTTTGACTTCGTTTACTATGTAGTACTTGTATATGTTCAACCTTTTCTGACCAAGTTCAGACATATTTATATTTACAAGCTGGACAGAAGTCAACAATTAAATGACATTTTAGAAAATGACCAGCACCATGTAGTGAAGGATTTTGTAGTCACCATTATTGATGCATAAACAGTTGTAGCAGATATCTCTTCATTTGACGTTCATCGCCCCCACATATATTTGACGTTAGATGTAGAAGCGTAGCTTAACAATCAAAGCAGACAAGAAAGCACAGAAATTCGTAACAATGAATTTATTAATATTGATGTATATCTGAATTGATGTAATTGATGTATTATCTGAAGATCGTATAAACTTTGAAGTAGTAACCACTGGAGCTATTTGAGGAAAACTAAAGTTAATATCTAGTGCTGGATATAGTTTTGTTGTTAAGCGTGGCCTGAAGAATGGAAAAAAAAAAAGACAACAAGCTTTGTAAAATTAAACAAATTTATTTCGCTAGAAATCAGTACACATACGATACGTTTTATCTGATCTCGGAACAAGCATACATGGTGAACTCAAATCACTTTTACTGGGATCTATGAAATCATTCTCCAGCAAATACTGAATGTCTTTTTTCAAGTGTTTCTGTTTGAAAGGGTTTTCCTGCATGGATATTTCTTCACAGGAGTGAAAAGTACAATTTCAACGTCACGGAAAATGTTGTTTGTTCTTGTAGGAACATCTGTAAATAAGTGCTCATATTCAAATAATAACTGTTTTACTTCATTTTGATCTTGCAAATGTGAAAGTTCCTGGTCCAGTCCATTCATAATTTCTGAATTCCGAAGATTTGTCACTTCAATATCAGTAGAATCCAATGATATTCCATCACTGAAATCTTCACTAAGTGGGACAGGAACAACTAAATTAATTGCATGTTAATCTGGCTATCTCTCTGAATATACTGGTACTCCCCCGTTGCTTATTTACATCCCAGGAGTACTATTATTATAATTTAACCCATTCAGTTTCTTCTTAACTTTGTAAGGACCCTAATATCTAATACAAAGACAATTCTGAAGAATTAGCAAGATAGTATCTTTAACGGGGCATGGCTAACTTTTTGCTATCTTGTATTTGTATATAGTCTATAAAATATATCTTAGTGCCACACGTGTGTGTGTGTGTGTGTGTGTGTGTGTGTGTGTGTGTGTGTGTGTGTGTGTGTGTGATGTATGCTGGAATACACATTGCTCTATAGGCAGAATACATGCTTAACTGCTTTCGTGTGCGCCACTTAATTATTTGTAGGATGCTTGTTTCTAAGTTGCGTGTTACAATTTGTCTTAACGTATGTAGATAATTGAGGGTAACAATGGAGATTAGTTTTTGTACTAATTGTGTCACCGTCATAACATAATGACTTTATTATTACTACTAAACCAAGATCCAGTGTTTTTCAACAAGCCGTTTGACTTACATATATTATAAAACATGAAACGAAATATCTAACTGGAAGGATTCATCATAGCTATTTTAACGTGTATAATTGACTCAGTCAAAATATGTTCTATACTAACCTTAGCGTGGATCTAGGAATATGTATGTGGCGAGTTGGGTGGCCTAAACGAATTCACATTAAATAAGAGAAAAATCCCCAGGGCGGGGACCAAGATGACGAAGCACCAAGAAGCTCCTCCATTGCACATGTTTGTAAAGCTATAAATTCACTCATAAACATCTCTCCCCAATTGTTTCTGCAAGCGATTATTACAATCTGACGAAGACAAAATATCATATGGAGGAGTAAAATATTTTCAGTGAGAAGTGCACAGCTTTACCCCTGACATCAAGCATGCAAGACACGATTCTATTGAATTTAGTGAGATCTTTACACACTATAGATCGGAATCGACGTAGCTACGGCTGCCTTGTCAAATGTAAATTACAACTTCATGCAAACCTTGACACGCATAGTTTGCGTACCGCTTGTTGTAAGTAGCGTTGGATGCTCCAACAAGCAATTGGTCACAATATGTGATACAGTACAACCAGTCCCGGATTACCCATTAGGCAGAGTAGGCAACTGCCTATGGGCCCCGCGACTTTTATGGGACTCATCAGAGGCCCCCAGGGGCCCACATGAGACCGTGACCGTGGGTCTGGGGCCCCAAAAGTTTGACTGCCTATGGGCCTCCACGGTGTTTAATCCGGCGCTGAGTACAACATGTAAAAAAAAATAGCCTGCATTCGAGATACGCAGTATTATCGATTTACCAGCATTTCGCGGTATTTTTGTATTGTGCCAGTAGTTCCGTGTTTCCGTCACTAAGGATTTTACAGAAATCTGAGTTACCTTGTTACGAATGTAATGTTATTATAACCTGATATTTTTTCATGTTTCAGTACAAGTTGTTTTTTTTTTTTACAAAACTTTGTTTTTGTAGCAAATTAAATTTGAATCTGGCAAATATATATATATATATATATGTATATATATATATATATATATATATATATATATATATATATATATATATATATATATATATATATATATGATTCTTTAATCATATGTTGACACGTGTCAAGTATACCATCGTGGTGAACAAATGGAATATAGTGAAAGACTTTGGCCCAAACCCAGCTTTTGGACAAATGTTGTATTGACAAAAAACATATCATATTCTAGTTATTTACTAGCGTATGCAATTGTGTCAGATACGTTTATTCTTTTGCAAGACTTTTACAGCAGGGAAGTTGTTTTGTTTGAATTTTACGTAATTTATTTTTGAGTCTATTCAATATTTTCTCGTTTGCTGAGTAAGGGTTTTAAGTTTACCGGATCTCTCTTATAAATATTTTATCCGGGGGTTGCTATCTCTGAGTATTATATAAATAGTGTAAATTGTTTGCCTGTGTCAAGACTTCATATTTACGTCAACTAAGAGTAACACAATGTTATACAGGATCTAAGCTTAATTATCTCCCTTAGTTCATTAGCCTATAAGGACAAAATTAATTGTAAGTAGCATTACTTTTAAGTATCTGGTCAAAACTGTATGAGCATTGGGCTTGTAACATTGAGTTTATACACGTTTGGAATGTTTTTACGTTGTTATAGACAAAATGCACGAGTCACCCATTGGACTCTGTCCAACCGCTTCCTGAATTTAAACTTGTGGAGTATAGGCAAATATTGACAACTAGCCGTTTGATCTGAATGGTCAGAGGTCCGATGAAAATGTCTCTTGTGGTATAGTTTGACGATTCCGATCTAGGGACAATAGGCCTTTTCGGAGACTGCTGTACTGCCCATGAGTGGAAAACTCGTTGGAGGACACACTATCATGTCAATACAATAGTTAGATTAACATGTCAATACAATAGTTAGATTAACATGTCAATACAATAGTTAGATTAACATGTCAATACAATAGTTAGATTAACATGTCAATACAATAGTTAGATTATCATGTGAATACAATAGTTAGATTATCATGTCAATACAATAGTTTATTCACATGTATAGCTATCATCTTTGTGAGATAAAACCAGTAATGCATATCTGCATATTACGAAGAAAAAAATAATAGTATATACTTATTTACAGAACTAAAACAATAACTTTCTGAATTGCAACGTGTTGTGGTTGTCTTAATTTATTTAATTTAGGTGTAACAACTGCTTACTATAACAAGGTGACATATTGTGTTATTTGGAGCAATAGTCCACGAAAGTTGAGGTGCCAAGTAGAGTTTGTACACTGAGTGAACAGAAGAGTTCCATCTCAAGTGGAGTAACATCGTGCCTGCAAGGACGTATAGAAGAGAAAATTAAATATCCGTGAACATATTTAGGCAATTGTCATTCGATCTTCTTTCTAGCTTTGACACCCCTTGTTGCCAAATGAAGATGAATCAGTAAGTTTCTGTTTAGGATGGCTGAAGCAGTGAACACACCTGAATGAAGAGAACTAACAAACCCTCCAGTCACAACATCTTGACCTGTGAAGAGATAATATACAAACCTTGTGTATTGCTAACATTTTATAAGCATGTAACCATAATCTATTTGTATGTGTGAACAATCTAGTATTTTTATTTAATAAAAAAGCGTGTTTAAGGCTTGCCAATTCAACCTCGTTAAATGAGCTAGCTTTGTACACTGGCCTCCCATGGTGCTCCGAACATGAGGAACGCACCATTGAATAGCCGATATCAGTGGCTAAATTCAAGATGGAGGAAGTTATGTATAAATGCAATGAAGAAATATTTTTAAATAAGCTGCTATTAGTTTTGTCCTAACCGGCTTCTTTATTTACTTTCTCAATAAATTAATTTTGGAATGTTTGTTTAAAGAGGTACAATACAGGACTGTCAATTTCAGACATTATTTTTGACTTGGGGTGAGGGTAATGTGATAGATTGCATGATTGTATGGTTGTACTTTAAACGAGTCAGGAATGCTTTATTTAAATGAAAGTTTCATCGGTTGTGTTTTATCGTTATTTTATATTAAGTACCAAAATTTTGCCATGGAGTCTATGTGTATTTAAAAATGCATTGAATAAACAGATAATACGGCTTGGAAGATTTTCTTAGGCTGGTGACGAAATAGGAGGCCAAGGTACGAGACGTTCAAGTAGCCAGCCTCGGAAGGAGATTTTTTAATATTTCGGGAAAGCGAGTGTGAAAGGGTGGTAGTGTACAAACATAATCGGATTAAAAATCTTAAAGTAACCGCTTAGAGGTCTTTTTTTGATGACCTATGTTATTACCATAATCGATTTTCAAAAATTCTGAAAGCTGCTTGTCCATAGGCTAAGTAAAAGGTCAACAGAATATTAAGTCTAACTGGTCGATATCAGTTCTTCACGTAGGACAGTGGAGATCTGATTTTAATCAGACTACGCATTAAGAAAGAATAGGTTAGGAAAATCAGACACTGGATATGGAATTGATGGATACTGCCAATACCGCAGCGAAACGGCATGATTGTGTTGTAAAAATAAATTGCATAATATGAAAGTGAACGGTGTCAGAGACAGATTAATAAATTAAAAACAGTGCACTAACATATTGCACTTTACTCTGGTATATTTAAAATTAGAATAAACGTACATTCAAGTTCCAAGAAAGAGGAAAGGAAAACGTTCTTCTCGAGTTTGAATACTTATTAAGCAATCAATTACTAACAAGGTTTAAATAATATCATATGTACGTGATATTTGTATCGGATATGATATTACTGAGGTATCTTGAAGGAAATATTCGTGCATATCAAAAAGTAATGAGAAGTTTAATTTGCGTTCCCTGAGTATTATCACGATACTATTCATTTTCTTACCTGTCAGATAGAGACCTGGAATATCTGTCTTTGCTCGCAGTTTTGTGAAAATTTCTGGACTAAATCTATTTAATTTATGGTCAAGTCCACACATTTCCCCCTTGGGGTATCCAAGATAATGTCGGTTCGTTATGGGTGTTCCCACTTCAATATATTCCATCTGGAAAGGAAATATAATGGATGGACATAAAGAAAGATTTACATTCTTTCATGCATGTGACCTTTTAAATGGATTTTTCTGATAAAAAGTATTAAAGGAGCTGGAATTGTCAAAGGTGTTGTAATTTAGAAAGGAACACACGCATTGATAAGTCTTCGTTAGGGTATGTGTTCGCCGATTCATCAACAGTTCAACGATGACAACATGGGTAATAATGATCGATGATTCAAAATGATGCACAATCAGAGTAAAAGGATCTCAGGCATGAAATATAGAGATGAGGTACCACATTTGTTTGCAAAACGTCTGTCCGCAATGCAGACACTACAGTCCAGAAAGTTCCGAAATGTGACAAATAGTTGTAGTCATGTGAAATTCGAATAAGACCAGCTTCATATGTCCATGATGAAGTGTATTTAAAAAATGTCGTGACTACAGGTGCAAATTTTTTTATATCGAGCTAAATGGCTTCCGGGACGGACGGATGGACAGACAGAGAGATGTATATTAAAGCAGTATGCTCCATTGTGATATGGCAATGTGGATCTAATAATGTAACGAAAATCCTGAAAAACAAACTGTACAAACATTAATTGCTTAAACACTGGTGAATGGTTGGAACATAAATGAACACGAAATTCAGTTCCAAAAAAAGACCATAAAGTATTGGATATATCTTATCAATGTTTGTTAGACTGGATTCATATTAAACCAGTCTGCCTCTTAATGATATCGCGATGTGGATCTACTAATGTGATGTATCAGAGAAAGCAAACTGTACAACATTTGTTTGTTCAAAAAGAAGGTAATTGCTTCAGATTAAAGGAATATGAAATTTGGTTCCAGGATAAAGTCATAAAGTTATGGGTCATTACTTTATCAGGGTTTTTCATTGGACCGTAATATCATATTCATAAATGTTTAAACAATTAAATTCGTCTGTGAATCCTCCAAATTACAAAACAAAGAATGAAATATGTTTCAAAGCCCATGGTCATCTTTAATGCCGACGAATTATGAAAAAAGATGCCAGACAAATGGGCTTAAAACAGACCAAAATACTGTACAAAATATGTTTTAAGCAGGACACATATGCCCAGGTAACGCTAAAAGAGCCCTATTCGCCCTGCACCTCAGTTCCAGTTATGTTGTCTCCATATTCTGACCTGTCCAGTTATTATCACCTAACAGACAATTTTTCCAAAAGTGATAATTCTTGTAGAATTTTAACAGATGACAGAAATTTGTCAGAACGTATTGTTCAATTCACAGTTTGATTTATAAATATATTCTCAACGGTTAATTTAATTTGCTCAGTACGATTATATATTATTATTATTATATATCAGCACGATGTTAACCTTTCCGGCCAGTTGAGGAAACACTTGTTGACACTGTAGCCACATTTGTCTACCGATTTTTTCCTTCAGGTCCGCATAGTCTTCCCCACGGTGTTGACACCTCTGCTCCTCCCAAGCCGAGAACCATTCATACGGACAAAGGGCGATTATTAATGCAGCCGATTTACCTGAAGGCAGAGGTCAAAGAATAAAAATGATGACTTAAGAGTTTGAATGGGACATCCAAATTAACTGAAGAATTTGTGACCTTTCCTAATTGTTAACAACGAGAACCTCTTTGAACAAAATCCCATCAATGTTACCATTAGTCGTTCAGACAATTATTAAACTTCTTAACACTGTAGTTGTCTTTTGGTTAATTAACTTTTCTATTGACATTATTAAGTGAGATTCATCAAGACTTGCCTGAAAGATGGTTTAGGAATTATAGAAAAACAAAAACAAAAGCAAAGATAAAAAAAAATTAGTTTAAAAAATTAGTAAACACTAGGAAATCAAATTCTAATTAGTATCATTATTGTTACTCTCGATATACTTTTGTCAAATATATAATAGTTATTTTAATCGGAAACTCTTGCGTCTAAAACTCACTACAGTGATTAGATGCAGTGTATCAGCACAATATGTATAAATAGGATCACGATAATGTATCATACAACTAGTTATTCGTCAATGGTGTCTTTGACATAGCAGAAGATGCTATCACCACAATGGCAACCTTTATTTATTTTTGTATAGTTACCATGCAAAGCTCTGCGCGACTAATTTCAAGTATGTATATAATTTTCTTTTCTTTTGATGATGATTTGATGGTTATCAGATCTCTTGCATGTTAAGTGTATATATCCTTAGATGCGCTAAGCAATACACTTTAAAGGGATCCAATTACTAATTCAATTTTGAAAGAACATGTCAATATATTGGAATACAAATAATGTCAGCATTAGGTTGGATACCGATCATGCATGTTTCCAATCGTTTGAGTTAGAGGAGTTTTTTCACCGTTAAAATATAGTCATTTATAGCATTGTTGTCAGCTTCATGCTTCTACCCATGGTGTATGTCCTGATCTGCACATAGTATCGAAGCCTCGAACTAAAAGTCCATTTCCTTTTTTATCAGTAGGAAATTAAATATAGGATATGCAAATAGAAGTGTCAAGCCTAGTACATAGACTGAAGTTTATGACATAAATAAATGGATAGAAAATTAAATCCATTTACTATCCAATCGGTGCGTCTCAGAATATTAAGTACCGTATTTCCCTCCAACAAGTAAACTAGTAATGCCTGTGAAACAAATGTGTCATCCGATACTATGCATGTAAATGTTGACCAAGATAATTTGTTCATGTCATCATGAATACAAATCAAGTGTAGCTCTTTTTGCTTTTAAATACATATAATATATTATTTCCACTACAGTCTCAAATGACATTTCTTTCTGATTTCAAATTGATCAGATATTTCACGATAAAAAAATAACAATCGATAGTTGTTGGAACGCAAGTGAACTGTCACTATAATGCGGCTCTTGCGCTTTTTTTTAGTGAGTTGGTGTAATAATAATACATGAAATGGGAAAATCTAGCTTTTATAAGACGGGGATAGCACAGCATAGATGGGTTGCTATAAATCCCATGCATATTCATGTATCATTGTATACACAGACTCACCTGGATACTTGTACTCCCAGCTTGGATCTTTGGTCGAAGGAAACGAAATGAAACAGTATGGCACTTCCAAGTCAGCTGCCTCCTCCACACTTAGAGCAAAATATTCCTCCAGCATTTTTTCAAGCTCAAAACTGTTCAAAATACAAATATTATGGTTAATATTGAACTGATGCAATCTAGATCTTTTGCATCCTCAAAGCCAAAAGACAACATAACTTATGTTACCATGGTTACAAAGCGCTCATATATATATGAGAAGCTTGTAACCATTGTAACATATGTTATATATATATATATATATATATATATATATATATATATATATATATATATATATATATATATATATATATATATATATATATATATATATATATATATTTATATCGAGAAATAAACGGATAACCCCATTACAAATACAAGTACTTTGAATTTTTTTAAACTTAAAATTAAATAAGAAATTTATTTTTGATATCAGAATCCAATGAGTCGGCATATGCATGCTTTTTCTAGAGCGACGCTATAAATGAGAAACAGATAGTCAGACAAACTGGCGGTACTTTGATGAAGTGATACAGTAAAACAATTCATGGGGTTAATATTTTCAAGTATTTTCAAAACAGACTGAAGGTATACTTGGCTGCGTCACACAGTATGTATTTATTGCATACTTGTCTGTTACACAGTATGTATTTATTGCATACTTGTCTGTTACACAGTATATATTTATTGCATACTTGTCTGTTACACAGTATGCATTTATTGCATACATGTCTGTTACACAGTATATGCATATAATATAGTCATTTCTATTCAACTAGAATGTACATACAATATACTCATTTATGTCACACAGCATGTATATATAGTATACTCGTTTCTGTCACAGTATGTTGATATAGCATTACTCGTTTCTGTCACACAGTATGTACATAAGGTATACTTGTTTGTGACACACAGTATGTACATATAGTATAATCGTTTGTGACACACAGTATGTACATATAGTATAATCGTTTGTGACACACTTTATGTACATATCATTGTGAAACACGGTATATACATGTAAGCTCGTGAGCTTAGATGCACATGTATACAATCTTAGAAACAAGCACGTTATGTCATTTACGGACAGGGGTTCTTAACTATGATGAGCTATTACACTATAGGCATAATTGCTATTGATATTAATGGGTATTCGATGACCAAAGTTAGATAATCGTTACATTCGAAAGTATGTACCAATAGTAAGCATAAATTAGAAATTACCTACGGGCTGCCCAAGTATTGCCTGCATTTAGACCAAGCTCTTTTGTAGATCCATCCAGGCCAACAAACGTAGTTAGATATGATATGCTACTGCCAACTTCTTCCACCAATGGATAATAGGCTAAACCAAAAGAACAATATTAAATAAAAAAAAATGCATAGATTTTTCCAAATATGAATGCATAATTTCACTTGTCTCTAGTTTAATTTAATTTTTATGGTTCATATATTTCCAATTTTTATATAAAAAAAGACTTCTGACAGTGATCAAGATGCGTTTCAAAACAGATTTTGGTACATGGCTTGCGTGGTAATAGAGTATCTGGATGGAGTGTTATTGTTTTTATAAATTGTATTCTTCGAACACATCTTGGTCAGAGGGAATAGTTACATATTAGCCTTTAGGTGTTCTTGAGAAAGGGTATATATATATATATATATATATATATATATATATATATATATATATATAACCAGAATTAAACTTACCGGATTTAGCAGCTACCATCTTTGGAAGTAAATATTTAAATGTGTTATGAACACCCGCATTGGATATGATGTACTGCGCATGAATGTTTATATCTCCACTGCTCTTGTGTACTTTGACACCTAAAGTAAAGTAATGAAAAGTGACAACGAGGCATTCGTAAATGTAAATAAATAAAATAAATATTGTTGTGGATAGTCTTCACATCAAGAAGAAACTGTTATTTATGCCAGATATATACCTAGCATTACGGTTTTAAAAGATCATCTAAAAATAACACATAACAATTCCCAGGCAAGCCTGTATTACAGACAATACATCTTCATAATGTGAACTTTGACCTTGAAGCGCAAAACCTATAACTAATATTCAGTCTTCACATTAACTTCCTTTGAAATGCAGCTTGATTTTGTTCATTTCTTTCATGTAGATCTCGGAACTCGATTTTTACAAAACTAAGATCTCAGTTTCATAATCTTAATCTCAAAGTACCGCCATTTAATGCGTTTTTGTGGAACAAACAATACTTCGTGTAGATTCGAATCTACAACGTTAGCCTCTGAACCTCAACTTCATGCTCAAAGTAAAACAAAAAGCAGCTATAACAATAACTTCATTAAGTTTGACAAGAATAAAGTTGTAGTGGTTCTTCCATCAACATGCGACATGTTAGTAATAACGTTCTTATTTGAGTGCAACGCCATTTTTTAGCGCATGATAGGCTTTATGTGGCGGCCAATTTGACTGATGGAAGAAGAACAATGGAATAAGATCAACTAACATTAGTATATGGAGACGATTGAGCCTCAATGGAAAATCCAGTCAATAAGAGGTTGTGGGATGATTGAGAATCAAGATTGTATAGAATCTATAAGAATGATGACGTCACAGTACTGGATGTCACGCAATTGGAAAAATCCTTTTATTTTTTAAATACATGTACTCGGGTTTCGTTTTAGTGTTCAACGATATCCGATGGTGAGCATTCTTTTATTAATATAGTTTATGAACTTATCCGTCACCCGCTACTCGCTGAACTAGATGAACGTATAATATCAACACAAACGCATATGCACACAAACACACATTCTACTATCCACACAAACCCAAATATACAATCAACACAACGTTCGCAAACGCATACATCTCCCAATATAATATCCACACACGGGAAGTGGAAATAAAACCAAATATACTTTCCACACAAACGTATGCGCACGCACACAAATAGGTTGAACATTGTTACATTTCTTCGGAACGCATGCTTTTGTTTTAGAATTTAGAGTTAGCCAAAGGTAGGGTTATACAGTTAAATGTCACTCGCGTCATTCTTGAAAAAGCCGTGTGTTTGTTGGCTTTCCGAAGAAGAAAGAAATTGTAGATTTAATGTCAGAAATATTTTCCGTAATGGGTTTTACAGTTCAGCTTCACAGCTGTTAAGGTTAATTCCTGTGGTTGACTTTACAGCTTGCACCACGTCGACCTCGATCACTCCTATAACTTGGAACGCTCGGGTTCTTTTAGCCACTCTGGACACTCCAGACAGCTCTACACATTCCGGACACATCTAACTCTCTAGACTCTGAACAACACTGGACAGCACCGGACAACACCGGACACTCTAGACTCTGGGCAGCTGTAAACATATTCAACACCGTGTAATATACATGAAACGGGCATAGACAAAGACATACACAATATATACTATCAACACAGAAGGGAAGGAAATACAAATATACTATTCAAATAGTGTAAGGAGAAGCTGTTGTATTTGTCAATACTTCATTGTGTGACAGTAAGTCTGGAAACTATTGTTTAGAGAAATATGCAGACAAGATTAACATTACATTCGAGAGACATAGAATGAATGGCAAAGAAGAAAGCCATTGTTCGCTGGGCAAGCTGAACATACTAGCCCCCATCACCACCACCACCACCCCCTTTCCGGGCCACTCGATGAAATAGCTGAACTTACCCACTACTAGCCAGTCACTGTTTGCTGTTTGGTCCCATTAAGTCAGCTCCTTGCCACAACGTTTCCAATAGCCAGTACTGGGACATCGTCAGTTCTATAATACCTATACAATCTTGAGTTTCAATCGTTCCACAACCTTTTTGGACCGGATTTCCCATTGGGGCTATAAATCTTGAGGCTCAATCGCCCCACGACCTTTTCGACTGGATTTCCCATTGAGGGCCAAGTGTCCCAATATACTACTACCAACCCACAGATACTTGCTGGTAAAGCTTTCTCAAAAACCCACATTGGTAGAGCCAGGACTCGAACTCACGCGAACAGACGTTAGATGGCATTGTTTAAGGCTATTCAGCCTAACAGGGCCCCTAATAATGACAATAATGAAGCTATACTGCAAGCATCATTTCCAGATATGGGGTTTTGGGTCCGATCTTCAGTGTTTTGCTTAAAACGTTCGTGCATAAGGGGCTGATAAAACCTAATCAAGACCTTCCAGTAATGCGGCATTAACACTTCAAAAACACAAACAAATGGCAATATCATCGTGGCAGAAAGAGCTGCACACTGTGTTAATTTTGTATTAATCTAGAGATAAGGCTAATATTTATATGCAAACAAGGACGGAAAAGAAAGTCAATGGTAGGAGCTTTAAGTTTGTCCACCTGAACACTTTTTCACGAGTACAATAACGCATTTTTCGCTACTCACCCATTGCTCTCCCTGCATCATCTATGAGTATTTCTGATACAGGACAGTCCACAAGCACCTTGCCCCCATATCGCTCAATAATGGGGATCATTTGAAAGGCAATCTCACTAGACCCTCCCAGAGGGTAGTATGCACCTCCCATATAATGGTTTATTATTATTCCGTATTCTAAGATGCTCATTTGGCTCGGTGGTACACCTGGAATTCATATATAAAAGTATATTTTACGAACATATAAGTATGAAATATTGTTATTAATGGGAAGGCAACAAACGTTGGCAATACCGTGAAAACCGTTTGAAAATAATTAAAATATAGCAAAGTACAAAGTATAATATACTATAGTTACTCTCTCTACGTATATCGACTGTTATCAAGAACTAATTATATGGCTCCAAACGAACTAATTTCAAATGTGTTATATAATAGTCTGTTAAATGCTTAATTTTATATATCTCATTTAAATACGAATATATTTATATATTGCAAAACTGATGATTTATTAGTTAAAAAATGTTCCAATTTGATCTAATGTAATATCGCATAGCTAAAATATCAAATACCAAGATACGGAGGTTATTATTTATCAATAGATATATAAATAAAAGAAATAAAAAGAAACTGGAAAATTCGCGATTGAAGTTTGTGCAATATTGACGAGATAGGAAGAAAGAAAATGTAGGCAGTGTTGAATATTTTAGTCAGCACAAGAGCACATGATATTTACTGTACCAGAGTCTCCAAAGGCGTAAGCAAGAACGGTCTTTAATTCTGTGTTGTCCGATATACTGTTCAAGAATTCCGTCACGCTAGTCCGTCTTTGTTTGTTATATCTCGGAAAAATAAGTCCATGAATGCCGCTTCTTACAAGGAACATAGTAAGGGACTCGGGAAGTATTTTTAGGGCCATAGTTCCCACACATGCCCATTTATTTTCCTGAAGACAAAGCATTGATTGGTTGGTTGATTGATTGATTGATTGATTGATTGATTGATTGATTGATTGATTGATTGATTGATTGATTGATTGATTTATTTTTATTCCTAATGTTTTTTATTTAGCGCTTGGTTTCGTTTCGCGTCACAGTAAGACAGATAGTCTATTTAGTTCAAGGCCAATAGAGGAAAGTGCGTTGCAACAAGGGTACTTCACGGTAGCTGACCTTGCCTGGCACACTGGCATAATTTAAACACGCGTCATTTCGATCGTGAGATGACATTGTACATTCAATAAAAACTGTTAACACCACTTTTTAAAAAAAGTGACCTTTATAAAGTGGATTAAAATCTCAGAAAAATATACTAGGCTTTCTAAAACAAATCATACCTCCAGAAATTTAGTATATTTGTCTATAGCGGCTTTTTCTTGTGGGAACATCTCCAGCAACTTCCGAAAGTAATTACGTTTCCCAGCAACCATCGGGTAACGCATAGTGTATGAAGGATAACCTACGGCTACCTATGGCAAGAATGAGAAGACCTTTTAATATATACAGACACAAGAGTCGCAAATATGAAATTAACAAAGGTACACAATATAGAACAAATTCTTCCCATTTGTGATTTACATAATCTATATGGTTACTTGCCACACAACAGATATCATACAGCTGGGAAATTTGCCAATTGAAAAAAAAGGTGGAAAGAAAACAGACGTTTTACAAAACTGTAAATTGTGCATTTATGTGGCTTTCCGAAAACCAGTCATAGAGGAAGAAAAAGAATAGCCATATTTCGGATAGAAAAATCTAGGTCTGCGCCCCTCCCTCCCCCTCTCTCTCTCTCTCTCTCTCTCTCTCTCTCTCTCTCTCTCTCTCTCTCTCTCTCTCTCTCTCTCTATATATATATATATATATATATATATATATATATATATATATATATATATATATATATATATATATATATATATATATATATATATATATACATACATACTCACACATTAGTCAGAAGCACCTGCAAATAGGCTATGCCCTGATATGCCATCGCATAATGCGCCAGTTGATCATGCTTTATACTTTTCGCTCTACTGATTATTCCAAACGCACAACGTCGATTTCGATCTGCCATCGCATAATGATATCTCTGTTTGCATTTGAATCGGACTTGTTTGAGAATAGATACGGTATCAGTAGTAGTACTTGTATTCAGTGAAACTTTTATATATTTTTTAATTCTAGTGCCCATGATACCTTTTATGAAGTCGATATTACGTAATATACCGCAAAATTATTTATATCATGAGAAAAATGAATAAATAGTTTTGTTTTCTTTCAATGTAAGATCAGCTAATTGACAAATCACAACTCATACAAGTTTTGCTTACTGCATACAAAAAGAACTCTCAGACCTACCGTGTCATAGGCTTCGTCCATGGGAATCCATGCGACTTGCCCCTCTGTAACTTGGTCTATCAATGCTCTGGGGTCCTCTCCCTCCCCCATCTCTCCGACATAGTGAATTCCTGCAGTATGTGAACAGTTAGTTATAGAGGCCTTATACAGAGGTAACTCTCTACCATTGCACAGTATACATGCCCTCTGAATTATTGCTTGAAGTAAGAATAGTTTAGAGGGATAGGGTACCCAGCTATTATTCAAGTATATGCTGATGTATTTTAATTTTTGAAAATGTCAATATTGTCTGTGATGGTGCCGAATTACCCATTTAAGCACGTTACGCACGTGCTTAGCACACCAGCCGAACAGGGCACCTGAAAATATTCAAATTAATTGCCGATGATGAAATCGAATGATGTATGACTATTTCGAATGATGTATGACTATTTCGAATGATGTATGACTATTTCGTTCTGCACGTACTATTATTTTAATTTGGAATGCTGGCAACACTGGTATTTTCCTACCTTTTTAGCTTTTAATATTGGTTTCATTGTTGTTGTTTTTATTTATTTTGTATTTAATTTTATTTATTTATTGGGGAGGGGATCACATGGGGGAGACAACATAATATATTCATTGATTTTGGGCCTGGGAGGCTATACTCCGGCACTGGTCTGTGCGCATGCCAAGAATCCTTCAAGTGATACGAGAACTTGAGGGATTTTACTTAAATGGGAAAACATTTCAACAACCCTATAACGTTGTTGGCGAAGAACAATCGAAGTTTGCAAAGTCTTAATCTTATGATTTAGACAGTAACACGTTTTTACTTCGTCCAAATATATATATATATAAGATTATAAACCCACACAAATAAATTGATCACAGTATTTATCGGAGATAGTTTTTACAGAAATAACTATTTTTGTCATCTGCGAATCGTCAATGCTTGAAAACAAAATTATGAAGTTTTGCACATCATTGTGAGTAAAGTAAGTTTTCCGTTTAATCTTGTTATCTTATAATCGTGTAATGGTTTATTTGTCCTCTCGTTTATTAACATTAGTGTGTAAATTCACATATTTCGTAAATCTTCTTTTCTTTTCTTTTCTTTTCTTTTCTTTTCTTTTCTTTTCTTTTCTTTTCTTTACTTTACTTTACTTTACTTTACTTTACTTTACTTTATGGGCACCAGACAGACAATCTTATATTCGTGTTACTTTTCGTACGTTTGCAGCGCGTCGAATTCTTATCCCAAAGGCGAGTTCGACATACATCCAGGCGAGCCCTTGTCGGCTGCCTTGAAATATCCCTTGGGAAAGTATCTTTGATTCCATTTCTACACCATCATAGGGCTAATACTATTAATTTGTTAAAACTGACATTAAAACCACAAAACAAAATCATTCTCCGATTTATACATTCATTATTTCATCTATTATGTACTTATTCACCTATCTGCATCTGCTTCGTTTGTTGGCTTTTACTTCGTATATTATTTTTTATTTTTTTACTGACTTGAGAAAATCGGAAACTAAATTATTTAGATTATTAATGGACGTCTTAAAAACCTTTGTCAAAAACAAATAGCCATAAGAGTCTTAAACATTACACTGGGATCTTAATTAATCGGCCGTCATCAACAAATTGCTAAAATTTGTTTAAAAAATTATATTTTATTTATTTTTAGGGATTTATATATTTTATTGTTCTCCTTGAAGATTATTAATTTAATTAAATCGTGGTCACGTGACTTTTAAAGTGTTTCTTATACAAGCATGGAATACAATATGGTGAAACTTTCTTAAGATATGTTTTTACTTGAAATGAATATTCATAACGATAGCAGAATTAACTACGTTTTCTTTAAGAACAGTCATATCAATCACCAAATGAGTGGTTCATGATTGTTAAACCTTTCTATCGTATGTTCACAGGCGATGAAAAATTATTTATCTCAGTTCGTTAAACATATGTGGGGGGGGGGGGGGGGCGAGTGGCCGAGTGGTCTAAAGCGCTCTCCGTTACGAATCACTGCCATCTCACCTCTGGCTGCGTGGGTTCGAGTCTAAAATTCGGCTAATGTAGTTTTGTGAGAAAGCTTGCCAGTAGCTTCTAGTGGGTCGGTGGTTCTTTCCCGGGGGGTTACCCGGGTTCTTCCTCCACCAATAATACTGACCGCTATAGCCTATCGTGTGCTGAAAAATGACGTTAAACCCTACAACTATAGTCTGTGTCTACATCTCCGTTTGTTTGTACCCCTTGCTGATTTCAGTAACGAAAAGCATAACCAAGATAAAAAGTCAATAAATCTTACTCCATTCATTCATTCATTTATAATTTTTAACCCGATTGCGACCAGGGTGTCCATAGCACCTTTATCGTCTGCGCGTCTGATGCTTAACGGAAGTTTTCATTACAACTATGGTCATCCTCGAGATCTATTTCCAGTTCCTGGACAAGTTAATTTTCAGCAAAGGGGCGGATGCATAAATTCGCATGTATGTGCATAGAAGGTAGATTTTATAGACGCGCAGATGATAAAGGTGTAATGGACACCCTGGTCGCAATCGGGTTAGAAATTATAAATCAATGAATGAATTGAGTAAGATTTATTGACTTTTTATCTTGTTTATGCTTTTCGTTATTGAAATCGGCGGGGGGGGGGGGCTACAAACAAACGGGGATGTAGACACAGACTATAAACATACGTAGGTGAACAAATAAAACGCTGTATTTTTAAAACCTGATTTTGACCGCATAGTTGCTAGTTTAAATATAGCTTCACTTGAACGGTTTACATTATTCCAGAAATCTTTATTTCTTTGCATTCTTGACATAAAATATTGTTTTAAACGTTTATTAATTCATTTCGCTCCTTTGCTCAACGAAAATCATTGGATGCATATGCAACATAGCGAGTTTTCATTCTCGCGAAATGAGTACTTAGGGGAGATAACAGTGTGAAGCTTCGCTTAAAATTGTCATGTTCAAACATGTTGATAATGTTTTGAAAAACCATTGTCGAAGCACAAATGCCTTCCTACCATAGTGGTCATGTAGTCAGACCATAGTGGTCGCTGTTGTTATAGGTGACTAACCTCATCGGTACAACAACATGTTAAAATGGTCATTTCAAAGTTAAATTTGACTGTTGAGGAAGTGTTATAAATTAGAAAACGGTAGCATGTTTTTGCCCCAGGAATTTTAGTATAAAATTTGTTTATTGTAAATTTAAAAAAAAATTTAAATACTCCTAGCATGTAGAATAAATTCCAACACAGTTTCTAATGTGCTGATTCAAAGTCATACGGCCACGGTACGTGGAAACCTCAGAACATATTGCCACAAAATTTTGTGTAGCCATCATTAGTTACAATGCTATTGTTTAAAAACGAAAAAATTTACTTAATACAAAACATCGGTCAAAACGAACGTTCGCATTAGTAAATCAGACGTTACAACGGAATATTCCAGTTCCGATAATGATATTGATTGATTACCCATATAAACTGGCCGTTGCTACTTCACCGACCAAGGCCGGAAATCCACTGAGCACACTCTAATTGCGATTCTAACAGTACCAATTACCAGTCATAATTTCTGGTCTACATTCGAATCCCTATTTTGACGGAGTGGGCACAACACGTTGAGTATTCCTGTTAATAATTTTGATTTGCATTGTTGGCTTGGCTTGACATACTGGCGTATTAAAAACTATAAATATTTTTGTTTTGACGTGTAGTTTAAAATAAATGAGAAAATGTATCTAAAATGAAGAAGAAAAAAGGCTTGTTACGTTCTGGAAAGATTTCATTAATAAAATTTCCCGGAAAATTAACTAACAATGCCCATCATAAATCAGTTAAATGAGAATACATTTAAAAAGCTCAGAACCTACAGCGAAACAGACGACTTCAGTTTTATGCTCGGTAAAGGGAAGATAATATATTTACTCTGTGTGTGTGTGTGTGCGTGCGTGCGTGCGTGCGTGCGTGCGTGCGTGTGTGTGTGTGTGTGTGTGTGTGTGTGTGTGTGTGTGTGTGTTGGATTTCCAATGTAGCTTTAACAATTTGTCAGTCATATTACTACTATGTCTGCAGTTTCCATTTTAATTTATAATATTGTTGTCAAATAGTCAGCCGCCACAAACACAAGTTGGAACACCATTAGGGAAAAATAATTTTAGAGTATACTTTCTATATATTTTCAACATACCTGTGTCGAACTCAAATCCTTTCTGCACAAAGGTGTGACAGCATCCTCCTGCCTGGTCATGTTGCTCAAGTACCAAAACCTTCTTCCCCTCTCTACCAAGAAGGACAGCTGTCGTCAGCGCTCCGATACCGCTCCCGATAATAATGGCGTCCAGGTTTTCGGGAACTCGTGTTACATTAAACCCTATAAATATAATATAATAACGTAAGTGGCGTTTATATTATGTACAGAGAGTATACGGACAGAATGATTTTAATATGACGCAGGGAGGATGAAGCCATCAAGCCATCTCAAACGATTTCTTTCCCTGGACTCAGAACAGATTTTGGTTTTGTATTTATTACGTATTTGCTTACGTTCCAGATATAATTACAGTTGCAGTGTGAATGAAATAAAAAAGGAATCGGAATTTATAAACTTTTAATTTGCTGCGTATAAAATATTGACCCACGAACGTCAGTAAAAATACATAAACATATGGAGGGGGTTTGATACTAAAATACGGATTGAACATCTTAATAGAGCACTATTATAACTGTCATTGTAAATGGGCATGTAATAAATACAATTAATATATTCTCATAGTGAGGGTTAATACACCAGCATCATAAGTTATTGTACTGTAATAAATCTAGGGCATGTGATATTATTATTTACTTTTTCGTGAATAGCTTTGTTAGATTTTAGTAATTGTTTCTTTTTTTAAAAGCAAGTTAGATTAATTAGCCACTTTCTAGGCCCAGACAATATAATTTTAAGAACTGGAGAGACTTTATTGTAGCTGAATTAGTATCGCTAAATCCACCACACCACCCCCACTTCCCTATTTCTCTTAGAACGAACTGATTTCCTGGATGACGTTAATCTTTTACGGACCTGTTACATATTCGTTCTCACATTACTAATGTACACGTTTTTTTCACCTTTTTATGAGACAAACGTCAGAGAGAGAGAGAGAGAGAGAGAGAGAGAGAGAGAGAGAGAGAGAGAGAGAGAGAGAGAGAGAAGAGAGAGAGAGAGAGAGAGAGACTAATTGTGACATCGAAGAAGAAACAGGCAGTTCAACAGACATGCATGAGTGGGACATGATAGAAAACTTACGTTGCTTTAGAACCTTTTTCCGCGCTGCATGGTCTGTGACGAGAGGATGGGGAGGCCTCACAAAATCCTTAGAAAAGATTACCGATTCTCGCCTTGGATATCCAGCTATCAACGACAAGAGGTAGATTAAAATGCCCAACAGTAGACATACCCACAGTAGTGGATTGTCCACCAGATAATGGGTGTGTATCAAGACCATTTCTTTCCTATTAGCAACTCCGTATAGATGTCTTATTTTTTTTTAGGTGCTCCGCTAATGATGTTGAGCTCTTTTCTTAGCAGTTGTTCTCTCTATGAAGATGCCGTCCTCAGCGCATTTTTTCTATATGAAAATGTCATCTGTAAAAGAATTGTCCTCTTCATGTAGGTTGTCTCCAAAAAATGTAATCGTCAAGATAATTTAGTCTCTTCAGAAATGTTAAATTCACTAAAACGGGAAATGTTAAAATGTAAATAAAATTCGAAAAAGCCTGTGCTCACTGAAATGATTTTAGTTTAAACGTCTTAAAATCCCGCCTTTCCACAGCGTTTGCGGTACTGCTATAATGCAGAGATCAAATATAAGAAGCGCAAAAGCATCAGATGATCTCCAAATGATCCAATGCTACGTACACTGCGAGACGAAAATCAAATCTTTAACTAATTTTCAAGTGGTTTCTTCCCCTTTAAATCCCCTGTTTCATTTTTCTTGCCAACAAGGACTTAGGTTTGTAACGATTTCCGTCCGAGTGAACACGATGAATGCTATAATGTGATCGCTGGAAGTATCAAATCAAAGTACAAGTCATGCGAAAATTTTAATTATCAGTTTCTATTTTTAGTTTCAACATTAGAACCTTGTAGAGATCACACACAACATGACTATGCATGTAAAACGTATGAAATGTTGCACGGATTTCTTTTAATAATTCTTGCGATTGCAGTACCGACAATCTGTCTGATGACGAAAACTAATAAAGACTATGCGTGTGTGTCCCATACGAAAATGATAGAATGAGTGACGTACGAGTAGTAGAGAGAGGGGAAGGATATGCGTGCAGACTGGCATAGCGAAATTGATATGGAGTCTTACAAACATAAAGAGATTAAGGGAACAAACCCCATCATATAGACAGACCAAGTTAAATGCAGAGAGAGAGAGAGAGAGAGAGAGAGAGAGAGAGAGAGAGAGAGAGAGAGAATACGACTAAGGTGATCTTTGCACATCTAGTCTGACAATGAAACTTGCACTATCACATGTCATTCTAAGAAAAAGCGTCTTTCTTTGTGGGGGTGTGATATAACATACTTGTATTCAGACATAACCTTAATTATCTTCTTTCTCGTCCAGTGTTAAGTGACCATTTAAAGAGTGCCTGTTTTAAAATGAATACCCATTTTCAAAGCATTATAATCATGTACTGAGAACGACAAAGGTATTAATATTGTTAGAAATCGACCATTTAATTTTCTGATGGGGTATTGGTATGGTAGGGGAAGGCAAGCTGGGATTTTTCTGCAGAAAAAAAATCTGACCCTTAAATAGCTTTAAAATGGTTCTTCCTCAGCTTTACAGACAACACGAACCCTGATGTATCCATCATATTATTTGGATAAATCGAGGCAATATATAAAGACCATAAACTAAAAGAAATCATAGGTCTCCCAGCCCTCCCCAAAACAATGTTAAATGGGCGGTCCCATAGTTAATATTAAATGGTCGTTTGGTTTAATCAAACTCTGTCGGGCCTGGTCATACCACTTAATTTTGTAAATATATGTATACACCTAGCCAGAGATTCTTGACCTTACTGTGTTAATATGTGTACGCTTTTGGATGCATGTATGCGACAGGGAAAGAGCATGCAAATACAACTATCTTCGGTTCGAAGCAGATTGTACACGACAAAAATATAATCCTTGCATATCTAGCTGGACAATGTGCACCGTTTTCTGCTATTCTAAGGAGTATGGTGGTAGTGGGATTTGGAGAGGGAGAGATGGGTTAGAGTTGGGGTGGGGTGGGGGTGATATACAAGTATTACCTTGATTATTCGTTACCTTCTCTCTCGTCCAGCTTTAAGCCTCAGTGTAAGGAGCACACTAAATCATCATACAGTGATATTCCTTTAAACATTTAGTTTTGCGTTGAAATAGTGGCACATGTCCAATACTGATATTTGTATCTTGAACTCAACTTTAGTAAAGCAAAGCGAGGACGGGGAAAAAAATCACCATGCATACTATACGAACAAACATTTCACTGGAAACAAGTGGTAATTTATGAGCATTAAATTATCAAACGATATTTGATACTAGATCACGCTTACCCGATTTAAACGTTGCTATAACTTCATATATTCATTATGCGTATGGCAAACTTTACAATATATTCTGATATATTAGTGATACATATCTGAAAGTGACAGAGCTTCGGATTTGCTCTGATTAAGGTCATCAAAAAATGAGCATGCAGTATCGTGACTACGAATATATTAATTTCGTGACACTTAAATGCCAGTGCATCAACTCCATTACAAAATTATTTTACGGGGCCTCAACTGGCAAGTGGTCTAAAGCGTTCACCGTTCCTGATCACTACCGTCCCACGTCCGTCTTCGTGGGTTCAAGTCTCAGCTAACGTTGGTACATGAGAATGCTTTCCAGTAGCTACTAGTGGGTCGGTGGCTCTTCCCGGTGCTTTTCCTCCACCAGTTATTGAACCTATCATGTGCGGACCATTGGCGTTAGATCCTTAAAACAACAGCTTTTTAAGTCACAGGGTGTTGTTTCGGGATCCACTTGTAAACCAAAATCAAACTGGAATTGCTCACCGATATTCTTGTTCAGCAGTTTAATGAGCTCTCGCTTCGTGGTAAAATAGCAAGTCATCGATATGTACGCGCAAACAACCCAAACATATGCGGATATGACCATTCTTACCCAAACAATTACTTCGTGTATTTTTACACCAATAAATGTTGCCGTAGGCAATAATGAAACCGGCACCTGTCGGTTCTTTAGACTGGATAATCCCACAAACGTTGACATACAAAAACAAAAACTAGTATAACAGTTACGTACATCTATAGTATGTGATCCGCGCCGGATTACCAAATAAGTCGACTATACACATGCCTATAGGACCCGTGCATTTTTTGGGCCTTGCGACAACGAACAACATACTGTTGAACGGAGAAAATTATTTGCGAGTGCCCCCCAAGATTCGACTGCCTTAAGGGCATCCACATGCTTTAATCCGGACCTGTATGTGCTTCAGTAGATTCTAATTTTGATAAAGTAATGAAAAAGTATTCAGGCATTTTAATAGCATTGTTATTACGAGTTTGGCGTAAATTTCAGGTTAGCTAGTTAAGTCTGGTGATTGAGTATTGTCACGTAAGTCATGTGAGAATGTATTGTGAAATGTTAGGATAAGTAGTGAAGGTTTTCACAGAGAGAGGGTGTGGGGTATTATTTTTGATTTTCACAAAGTGGGTACACTTTGCCCACAGTGTGTGCAGTTTAATATTTTTTATATCATACGTGTGAACATATCACTTTATGTGATTCTGATTGGTCCAAATAAGCCCATGAAATTATTATACATTATTCTCTTTACGGATTGGTTGCGATCTTGGGAAAACTTTTAACCCGCCTTCTGGAACTTTTTGTTTTCATTGAATATTTTTGGCCGACATTTTTTTTATTCAACTAGCGAAAAGAAATTTTGAAAGAATGGTCTCGTCTGTTTCAATATTGCCAACTTACCCCCACCGGGATTTGTTATGTCATGTATAACATATCATAATATGAAAAATGCCAGAAACACCAAAGGCAAAACAATAACAAGTTAAATAACCGGTATTGCTTAGATGATAATGAAGGTGTGGTGGGGATGGATGGGCAGTACATGTATATCTGTAGCATCGAATCCACACTATATACAAGCTTGGTTTAAATGTGAACTTACTGAAGTAAAAAAAAAAACACAAAAAAACAATACTTTATTCAAAGAAAAATGCAGACATAAACAGGTCTCCCCAGTTGACATAACATTAGCCAGCCACAACATTTTTACGCGGTAAATATGTGATGCAAGTCAGACTCAAAAAAGAGATTTGTTTACGTCTTCTGCACAATCTAATGTTCCAAATCAAACACTGCACCGATCACAAATGCATTACAGTAAATATGTGTGTTTATGCGTCCAGTAATATTATTTTCACAAAAATATCGCAACGATATAATGTTTTGTTGTGATGTGGAATTTCAACGTAAACACTGTCAACGCTGATGTGTACGCCAACTCAAACCGGTACTGTGCACCGTATCAAACAGTGTGACATCCCACACATTGGACATTCTGTGTTGACAAATGTTTTATCTGTTGTAAAATCATTTTATTTGGATGGACGCTTAATCTTTTAGTTATAGTTACCAAACATGTTTGATTTACTTTTACTTTTTCATCTTTGTTTGGGGCTATTTTGGCACAACAAATGAATGAAGCAGCGTCAGTGAGAATGAAAAAACAATTCCTTCTTCTACAATTATTCCTCTGAAATAAAGCTATGTGACAAAAAGAATCTCAAATGGGTAAGTATTTAATATTAAATGTAAGAAACTCATTGAATAACGGCCAGCTTCTGCTCGCCAAGGCTTGCAAAAACTGGACATTATTCAACTCGTATCATAAATTCAGTATTAAATTGTTACCCATTTGAGATCCTCTATTTCCTAATTTTGGTTTTGTACTTTTGTTTAATGTTTAGTCTGAATCTGTATTGAATGCTGTGTTATGCTTTTGTTTGAGAGAAATTACTTTTTTTTCTTTTTTTTGGGGGGGGGGAGGCGAGTGGTCGAGTGGTCTAAAGCGCTCTCCGTTACGGATCACTCCCATCTCACCTCTGTCTGCGTCGGTTCGAGTCTAAGATTCGGCTAATGTAGTTTTGTGAAAAAGCTTGCCAGTAGCTTCTCGTGGGTCGGTGGTTCTTTCTGGGGGTTTTCCCGGGTTCTTCCTCCACCAATAATACTGGCCGCCATGTATAGCCTATCGTGTGCTGAAAAATGGCGTTAAACCCTACAACATCAACAACTTTTCTTTTAAAAGTATAATTTTATTCGATTACCTTCTGGACAATATCGTTGGGTATTTCAATATTATGTGTACTTCATATATATATATGAAGTACACATAATATTGAAATACCCAATGATATATATGTATGTATGTATGTATGTATGTATGTATGTATGTATGTATGTATGTATGTATGTATGTATGTATGTATGTATGTATGTATGTATGTATGTATGTATGTATGTATGCATGCATGCATGCATGCATGCATGCATGCATGCATGCATGCATGCATGTATGTTATGTATGTATGTATGTATGTATGTATGTATGTATGTATGTATGTATGTATGTATGTATGTATGTATGTATGTATGTATGTATGTATCGAGGCGGACGCTGTAAACAGTAGGCCACTGGAGAGGTCCTTGCCTTTCTAATTCAAACCTTTCTACATATATATGTACTTTTACGCCGCTCCAGTTAACATTTTCGACCAGCTTTCAACAGATTCACAAATAACAGTAATTTGAAAACTGGTCGGAGAAAATATGAACTTAACCCTAATTGACTTTTAATGTATTTAACCTCAAGACCGCACCGAGTCTCCTCGCTTTTCATAAATCAATAAAGTACCCTACCGTGCCAACCTGATCCAAGAATTCTTTTCTAAAGCTGTATAGGGTTTTGGTTTGGTCTTGCTCAGGATATTGAAAATAATCCAGGTCCAGTCATCGACCCCAATACACAAAGAGGCCTCTCAATTGGTCACGTAAAGTTTGTACCACAAGGTTAACCATATAAATATATAGGTAAACAAATTTGATAGTATTACTGTCAGTGAGATGTAGTTAGATTGATTAATTCTAACAGAACATTTCTAAATACTAGCTTTTCAAGCACCAATCTGCCTTGATCGTAATGGAATTGGATGTGGCCAGGCTATATATTTCAAAATGATAATTCCCTTTATCGTAGAAAAAGACGATCTGTTAATAATAAACCTTGAAACTCTTTGTGGGATGAAAATCAGGGCCTTTATGTTGCTTTCTGTTTAAATTTCTTCCAATGTTGTTGACTGTACATGTCACACAAAACCTTGTTTCAAAGAATCTAGTTTTAGTTGTTTTGTTCGTAATTGGTGATACATCAGAATCATTTGTTCAAACCTAAAAGAACATTAAACCAAGATAGTTTATGACAAAAACTTTGTTAAAAAAAAATCAAGGTTTTAATTTTAAATTTTTTATTGTTTGCGTTATGTAATGATGGATCAGCACAGTTTGTACAGACTTAAAGGCCCCAATGACTGGATCTATACTTTCTATAAATTATAATCCAATTGTATTCATCGAAACTTGGAGCAGTCTTTCAACGGCGTTTCTGTTGTTTAGAAATGGTTATCATCTTTGATGACAGAGCAGAATTTATTGTTATTTTACAAGTTTTGAAGCCCTATGAGCAGAGGCGTAGCGATGATATTTTGCGCCCGGGGACGGACTATAAAATTGGCGCACCAGCGATCTTGTGACCGATTTATTACCCTTGTTTACTTATTATAATGTAACGTTGTAAGCCTCATTTTGGCGCCCCTGTACCTTGGCGCCCGGGGACATATGTACCCCCCTGCCCCCCCTCCTCCGCCATCGCTACGCCTCTGCCTATGAGCCAAGATGCTTTCTATAAGGTTCGGTGAATCAGCTATTTCTGAGACGTCTCTTATGAACTTTTTACTTTATTTATTGTAACATCTACCTATTCTGATGACGGATTGGTATCATTGGAACTAATCGGACAGAGCCGTGCGGTAGATGCTCTCCTCACATTTGCGTTGAAACCTGTTGAGAAGTTTTTGAGAGAAAGTTGTAAATTTCTGCTGAGAGCAGACAACATATGAGAGACAATACATGGGTGATGCAGAAGGGTTGAAGGAATGTACCACTCGCTGACTTGGACTTATAGCCAGGTGAACTAAAATGCAACCTCATTCTTATTTGCAGACTTCAAATTTTTTTAAAGATGAAAATAAAACAAATCTTGATCAGCTAAACATTTCTATTAAAACCAAATGAATGTCATCCTCCTCTACACCTACATACAGTTGTTTCTTCTGATAAACTGGCTCGCAATATCTTCGCAATTGTATATTATCCAGACCTGTGCACGAATGTCTTATTTAAATGTGTTTATGTAAACGTCACTTCTGACACAATCCTGATATCTCACACAACATCCAATGACACAGAGAGACATGGCCAAATAATATTACTATGGCATAATTTCAAATTAAAATCTTAAGGACTGATGCCATGTTCTGATGTAGAAACCTTATTGTTCTCATCGTACTTTAAGGTAATTTAATCTGATCATGATGCTGTTTAGTTCTCATCATTCTCTAAGATTATTTAACAAAGAAAGACAAAGCACTGCCACGATTGAGGGCTGAACAAGATCCTCTGCACTTTAGTCAGGCACACATACCATCAGGTTAGGAATTAATATGTACACTTGACTTCAACGCAGAGACCCTGAGTTTGAGCAATAAAGCACAAGGTCCCATGAGCCTCATGAATGTAATACATTATATAAAACTGATGATTCACTTTTATTGATCATACATTTTGTGTGGTCACTGATGGCCAAATAAATTCTCAGTCTCGGCCGATGTGGATATGTGAGAAAGTTCGGTAGTACATTTGAGTAGGTTGGTGCTTCTTACTGGGGATTTCTTAGATTCATCGTCCACCGGTTGTTATGTCCACCATCTGTACTCTATTACGTGCTGAACATTTTTGTTATTTCCATAGCAGGAAAGAGCTTTTCATTTTGAACTACATTGTATACTGTGTTAAAGGGAGCTCTCTATTTATTTAACTTTTCATTTCATTCCATTTTAATTTTAAAATGGCCTTTCTTAACGGAGTTTTTCTGCACGTGGTAATTTGTGCCATGCTGATACTGTGCATCAACACCTCCATGAGGCCCAAAACTGTATTGAGACTTGCTTGATTTAATCCTGAATTGTTATGTTCCATTCACAAATACACTGGTGGAATATCTAACTCATATCAGTTTAGGATATTGTTTGCACCAGCTGCAAAAAATCTTTCTTTCAGAATCGGTAGAACCAATCTATTGATAATTATGAACCCAATGGGTCTGAATATTCTTTGCTTCTTAGTCATATCGTATTTAATTTGTTTTTGTTGTCAATGAATCTGAAACTTCTTATCTTCTTAGTCGTATCGTATATGATTTGTTTTGCTGTCAATATGTATGTAGATTATTTGTTTCTTAGTCGTATCGTATATGATTTGTTTTGCTGTCAATATGTATGTAGATTATTTGCTTCTTAGTCGTATCGTATATGATTTGTTTTGCTGTCAATATGTATGTAGATTATTTGTTTCTTAGTCGTATCTTATTTGGTTTGTTTTGCTGTCAATATGTATGTAGATTATTTGTTTCTTAGTCGTATCTTATTTGGTTTGTTTTGCTGTCAATATGTATGTAGATTATTTGTTTCTTAGTCGTATCTTATTTGGTTTGTTTTGCTGTCAATATGTATGTAGATTATTTGTTTCTGAGTCGTATCTTATTTGGTTTGTTTTGCTGTCAATATGTCTGTAGATTATTTGCATCTATCAGACAATTTAAGTTATTTTAAACAACAGGAAGTCCATGGAGGATAAATACATTAATCGATTAAAGCATAAAACATAATGTTGTCATCGTATGGTATTCAAAATGTTGTCGCCAATCATACTGCTGAAATTGTTATGTAATATATATATATATATATATATATATATATATATATATATATATATATATATATATATATATATATGATTTGTTTTGCTGTCAATATGTATGTAGATTATTTGTTTCTTAGTCGTATCTTATTTGGTTTGTTTTGCTGTCAATATGTATATATATATATATGTGTGTGTGTGTGTGTGTGTGTGTGTGTGTGTGTGTTTAGCTTGATTGGGTATGGAATTCACTACATGCTAAACATATATTCACTGTGTCATAGCAAATTCTTGTTTTATCTCTACTGCAGATAAGATCCAGGAAGGTAACTATTACCCACAATAGCTACAAAATATCTTCCCTTCAGAGTCAGTGAAACAATGCCATGAATAATTAACAACCAAATGAAAAGGTCTTAGTTTCTTTGTTTTTGCTGCACAGAGTCTGGCTTTGCTTTTCTTAGTATAAATAGTTACCTCAGACACCTTTACGTTTAATCTCTCTGTTTTTCCATAAATTGTCATTTCCGTACATTTTCCTTATGACCATCCTTGCAAAAATAATTGCGCAAACTCATTTTATCCAAAATATAAAATATCATCCCATTTTACAACTACTTCTCCTACAGTGATCACAATATTGTTTACATTCAAACACAACTTCTCATTAATTAACGACTGCTCCGTTAGACAAAGTGTTTGGGGCGTCCGCCTCGGATGTGGAAGGTCGCGTGTTCGATCCCCGGTCCAGTCATTGCAAAGTCTTATAAAATGGTACCAGCATCTGCCTTGCTTGGCGCTCAACATTACCATGTTAGTGTCAGGACTGGTCGATCTGTCGTCAGCATACTGTGACTGGTGGGACATGGTGCTACATAGATGGCGCATGATGCCCCAGTGCTGGTCATTACTAAAAACTGCAGACATTGTAGTAGCATGAAAAAGATAATGTTGAAGCTAAGTTAACTCTTAAATCACACACACACACACACACACACACACAGCTTAATTAACATAATCGCTTCAAACACAATATCATATATTAAAGTTCATCTTTTGCATAATCTGTTTAGATTCAGTTCATAAAGGAAATGGACACTTATGTTGGTAAAAGTGTCTTTCAATAATTGCATTACATTGCATGAATTGGTTGAATTAATATCAAACGGTGATCCATTCTAGCATATATGTCTTGAATATATACAAGGTCATTTAAATCACTTTTAATTAATCGAGCTAGATTTTTTTGGCTTGAAGTACTTTGATAATTTGTTCATAGTCTCAATATGCAGTCCAGCAAGACAAGGAGTCAAAGAATTCGCGCGCACGAGACAGGTATCAGTGACCACTCTTCACATAATCACACGACGTGAATGGGTAAAAGAACAGATAATATATTTGTGCATTCAGAATACCGGGAGAGCGTGAATGGTTAGACAAAGGTAAATAAAGTGATTAAAATATGGAACTTAGCACGGTTGATTTTGAAATAGGGAAAATTATACATGTCTGACTTCAAACATTAATTGTCCAGAATGTCGGGTTATTGTCTTTGATCAGCACTGTCGCTGTTTCGTTTTTAACTGGACATAAATACATTTAAAATAACGATAAAGTATTGTAACCTAAGCAGTACTAGATTAAACATATGTCCCAGTGAACATCTTTGTTGTGTGGTAATAACAGTTATATACTGTCATTTTGTTTTCATGATTCTGACATTACCATGGCTTACAAATCACGTTCAAGTCAGTGAAATGTTAAATATGGATCACATTGACCTTCTTTTGAGGTTAAGGTGTAGTACTTAACAAGGTCTATATTTCCGCCAAATTTCTTGATTGTAAGTACAACACTATATATGTAATCAGGGAGCGGGAACCTAGTTGACAACGAACTAAATGTAAACATTTAACCTAACCAAGTCAAATGCAAAATATAAGTGAGAGTCATATTTATTTATTACAAGGATTGGCTCTAATAGAGCTACATCTATTCGTCTTGTTTGACGATTTGTGCCTGAACAGAGCTCGATACATAATATAATTTAAAAAAAATAGAATTTAACCAGTCAATGAAGTGGTGACATGTGGGTCATATTTGCATACTTTTGAGATGATACTATACTCATCAAAATAAATAAGTCACCAGTTTTCATAACTTTAAGTATAACAGTATGAATGCAGGTGATAAAATATACATGGTCATGCACTAAACATAACACGTAACCTAAGATAGTTAAATATAAACTGTACATCAACATGACTAGCTTTTGTTATAGGGGTGTGGTTCAGTCAGAGGTATATACAAATTATCTAGTTTTATTATTCCCAGGATGTATGTGCTATGAAGCCCACTCCAAACTGTTTACTAGGACCTATGAAAAATGAATACACGAGGCTGTTGTACATGTAATTATGCTTTAATCTGTCCGACACCTTGGGTAGTAAAAAAACATCTCCACTGGTACATAGAGGTGAGCTAAATATAATATAAGCACATAATTTTGACTCCCTAGTAATTATATAGACTCTTTGGTAATTGTATGGACTCATTGGTAATTATATAGATTCCGTTTTAATTATATAGACTCCTTGGTAAATATATAGATTTTTTTTAATTATATAGACTCCCTGGTAATTATATAGACTCCTTTGTAATTATATATACTCCTTGGTAATTATATAAGCCCCTTGGTAATTATATAGACTCCTTGGTAAATTATTTAGACCCCTTAAATGGAGAAATGTGGCCGTCATGATTAAATCGCAAATTTATCAATTTTCTACCGAAGAAGCATGTTCAAGGGAAAGTAAAGCAACTGAATGCATGTTCTACACCTGAATTAAGTCTCAGTGGAAAATATATAATTATTACAATGATATTCCCAGTTATGAGTTAAAAATTAGGCTCGATACCTATCGATCTTGATTCCCGATACCATCTATCAATTCTTCATTTACTACCTAATCACAATTTCTGACAGATGTGCATAGCTAGGGTCTGAACGCTTTAATAACATAGCCTTTAATCGCTGAGTATCCATTATGACATTGGAACTATCATTCAATATTTCATCTGGGAGGCCGAGTGGTCATAGGTGCTCGCCTTTGGATAACACTAGCACCTCTGTCCGCGTGGGTTCGAGTCTCATCGGCAAACGTGGATATGTGAGAAGTTTGTCATAGCTAACATTGATGTTCTCGGGTTCATCCTATTCCAGATATACAGGCCGCCATATATAACCTATCATGTGCTGAAAACTGTCAGGGTCGCTGAACCGTCCAAGGCGCCATTACAGTACACTGGCATCTTACTTCTTTCCGCGTGAGTTCGTGTATCCTGCTCAATGTTGGTATGTAAGAAAGCTTGCCGGTAGCATCCCGTGGGTCGATAATTCTACCGGGTTTCTTCTTCCTTCATGAATGCTGGCCACCATATATAGCCATCTGTTTAGTACTACGGTTCTTTATGAACAAAAGAACCTCTCAAAAACATATTTGTAAAACAAATACAAAAGTTCAGAACAATTTGATCAATTTCCAGATATACTATAATGTTGTTGGGGGGTTTTTTTTGTTTTTTTTTTTTAAAAATAAACAATCCAAACCATGGGTGTGGCTTGATTTCAGAATGCCTCCATAATGTAGTTGTAGCGATGACTTTGATTTGATCAGCCTGATGCGTAATGTGAGAGAACAATTCTCGTAAAATTCTGTTCAAAAATCGGTCCTGTTAACGAGGGGGGGGGGGTCTATGTGAGTGTTTATCGTTCCGGATGGATGCATCTTATAACTATTACAAAATTCATATGAATAGGTTCGTTATATATTTGCTTTAGGTTATACTTATCAGGGGTGTATACATGAATATGTTTGTTTAGGGGTGGTTGGAGGGGAGGTCTAAACAAACAGGCATGGTGATTGTGGAATTTAATCCCATGGCGTGGTCCTTGAGGGCGAGGCACACGGCAACCTCTGTATGTTATATCTTTCTTGGGCATGGTATTAACCACCAAACTGTAAAGAAAATTTGCTCCAAGACCTCACCTGCTTGGTGACACAATTGTCGCCGCAAGTATTTATTACTATTTGATGAAGGATAAAGCTTATGTGGAGGAGTACAATATTTCCAGTGAGGCATGCACAGATTCGCCAGTCATGCACAGATTCGCCAGTCATGCACAGATTCGCCAGTCATGCACAGATTCGCCAGTCATGCACAGATTCGCCAGTGAGTTTATGCATACATGTCAAGATCAAATACAATTTCCAGTGACATACTTACACACTATTGAGTCTGACTGAATGTAGCTACGGCTGTCTTTGCCAAACGTAAAACTGCAATTCCCGGGAACCATAATCACACACCTCTTTAGTACTGCTTATCTTATTGTGCATTTGATATTAACAGTATGTTTACATTTTTCATGACAAAATAACTATAATTTTTTTTAACAAAACAATCGTATTTATAGGAAACTATTTTTTAATATTACGAACATAAGTATATATGCTTATTTAATCACATGTCGACACATTTTACGTATACCCGTGTTATATGTTGTAAAAAAATTATTGAGGTAACTTCGAATTCACAAAAAAGTGTTATTTTTAGCTTGCATATGTTGTGTCAGTTTCATTTATTGATTTGCAAGACTGCGAATCAGTCTAAAATTTTCAGGAGGATATTTTATTTTGCATTAAACAATTTCTCAAATAAATATTTTTTTTCATTTTTCTCTGAGTAAGTGTGTTTTACGGATCTCTCTGATAAGTATCTTGTCCGAGTGTTGGTATCCCACTCTTTTATATCATTAGTGTAGCTAGTAAATTGTAGGCCTAATTATCAATATTTCCTATTTGTATCAACACGCTCTCTAAAAGTCAACACACTCTTTATTTCGCAGGATGTCAGATATAATCTAAACTTAATTATCCCAGTTTAATTGCAGTTTTTAGATTACAACATATACAACAATTATTACACCACACCAAATCCAACTGTGAGGTCACATCTGTATGTTAGCAGCAACAAATTAGTTCCAAACACGTGGTGCCATTATTTTGTTAATTTTCGTGACTTACTGAAGTTAGTCTAATACATGTCTTGGAAGTAATTTTAAGCTAATCACATTTGTTTTATAACGATGTACTAATGTGATTTTCGCAAAGCGTAAAATTGCCACACACACACACACACACACACACACACACGGAATTTTGGAAGTTTGTTGATCCTAACACGATTGATATTACGATCTACTCCCGGTAATTCGTTTTCCAAATAAGACTTGCTATGTCATATACGGTTATACTACGATATATTATTCATTGCATAATGTGTTTAATACGATCCAGTTGCGTTTCCCAGTAAAGATGTAATGGCCGCCTTACATGGAACACAAAAATGAGGCTGAAAACGGAAGTAGTTATCAGCTGAATTAATATGGCTGACTATCTAATAGATAATATCGGATAAGAAAGGTAAACGATATTTTACACTAAAATCAGATGCAGCAATGCAGATATTAAATAAGTAAACTATTTAATTTCTTTTACCATATGTAATGGCATGTTCAAAATGTTTGATAGTAAGCTCAAAAAGCGTCGGGTTTGCATCAATACCGGCTGATCCGTTGATACACAAATGCTCATATTAGGTTCCTGTCCATGAAGTAGGGGTACTAATATTGCTATTACATTGTACCCAGCTCTAGTCGTTTTATTTTCACTTAGTTTAAGTCATAGAGTACACAGCCTACTTCAAAGGTGACGATCACGTTTAGCCTCGCCATAGTTACGGGAATGAATAGCAAAATGGCCGTAAAAAAATGTACACGATTCAAGTACTAACAAAGACATGACAGTTTGAATATTAAATTTACAACGATGGAAGTAAGAATAAGGCAGAATTGTAACAGAGATTCTGAAGAAAAAAAATTAACAAATCGTGATAATAAAAGAACTCAAAGTCGTGCACATAACTTAAACTTGGTCTTTATTTTCAACAAAGTATTAACATATGATATCAATCATCACCCCACCCACCCACCCAAGAAATTAAATATCAGTGCCTAAGCTTTTGTCATTTAGTTACATATTTTCTAGGCAAGAAAATCTGTTTGTTACAATTTCCTAATTTAGCTTATTTGGTTTAATTTAAGTCTCCCACAAACTGAGAAAGGTGGCATTGTGGGTCATAGAACTATCCTGCTACGATGTTCACAGTACATTGTCTGGAAAATATGCATTTTCTATAAGAGTACATAACATACACAAGAATCATATTCAATATGTACGTCAATCGTCATCGGGACTTAGACATACGATGCCATGTTGAACAAATGTATTGTATAAATTATTTATTTCTCATAAAATCGGAGAATATTATGCCTATAAATTAATAACATTATTTCTTTGAAATTGGCGCCTCGCTTCTATATAGAAAAAAATCATAGTAAGTGATATTCCTTTTATGTATGTGTTCAGAAATTGACTGGACTTGAAATGTCGAGTTTATAAAGGCCAGCTATATGGATCCTCCAGTAGGGTCTGTCATACCGCTTCGTGAATTCCAATTTATGGAGTCTAGGTAAATATCAAAATGCACTTTGATGTTCCTAATGGTCAGCGGTCCAATAAAATGTCTGTTATGGGATTGTTTGTCAGATTACGAACTCAGACCAATAGTACGGAGAACATTAAGCATCTGTGTTATGTATTTAGGCAATTGTCATTCGATCTTCTTTCTAGCTTTAATATCCCTTGTGGATAAGTGAAGGTTAATCAGTAAGTTTCTGTTTAGGATGGCCGAAGCAGTGAACACACCTGAATGGAGAGAACTAACAAACCCTCCAGTCATAACATCTTGACCTGTGAAGACAAAATATTACAAACCTTGTACGTTGATCACAATTTCTTCAAGTGAGCATAGATTATATTTATGGTTAGGTGTTTGTTGATAGCACGAGAGACAGCAAGACTGAGGAGACAGATAATTGAATCAAGAATGACACTGCAAGGAGAGCGTCCATGTAGTTCAGAATTAAAGAAGAAAAACTATCATACTCCATGATTGCTACCGCATACCACTTTTAGTGACTTCGGTGTAGTTTATATGTAGAAATTAAACATAAGTCAGAATGTATGCCTATCAAAGTTACTGCTATAATGGCATAACTTCTGTGTACACTTCATACATTCTTTAACCTTACTTTACATACTTAATTAAATTAAAGTACTTGAAATTTTGGGCTTCGACCCCCAACACACATAGAGGGCCAGACGCATCGAACGCTCTCCGTGTAGCCCAAAGCCCCAACAAATGATTGGCCAATGAAACCCGTGTGACCATTACAGGGCAATTCAGTTGGCCCTTCTAGACTCAGCTCATTATCATACCAGCATAAGGTAAAAAGTAGGCCCAACCTCATTACACCACCCTAAAATGTACTTATTTATGCAAGCGTAATTAGTTTTATGTGAAAACAATTCAAGTTATTAAAAGTGTTTGACGCAGTAGGGGTGTTCATTCTCTCTAACGTATGTAGCCTGGTATCTCGGCCTCTCATGTTTCCGCACACTAGGCCTGGCACGCATCTTTGAATAGCTCATACCCGTGAAGTACTTCAAGATGGCGGAAGTAATATAAAAATGCCTTGGCAAAGAAGAAATAACATGAAATCATTTATTTCTAACTGTGTCGCCACCGGCTTTTTCTTTGTACTATGTCAATTAAAGAAGCACTAAATCGGGTTTTTAAGCGTCACTGTGCAATACTGTCATTGTTAGGCATTGGTATGACTGGGGTTGGGGTACGGTAAGGGATTTCATAATTTAATGGATCAGCATTATATATGTCATATATACTTTATTTAAGTGACAATTTTTATCGATTGGTTTACCGGAATTATTTCTTACATGAAGTATCAACAGTTTTGAATATATCGACTTTTCTGTCATGCACCGCATTCGTATTTTAAAATGCATTAAAGGAAACGATAATGTGTATGAACAGGTGAGATTAGGCTGGCAATGTAATTTATTTCTATTGATACGATGTAATATCTGAAGCACTACATTCTGCAATTTATATCAATCTTGTTTAGTAAAATAAAATTATGTGCCAGTTACGAGGTTCCTGGCCACATGTGTGGAACATCATATTGGCATGGATACCAGTCTATCACGTAGCCAGCTTTTGAAAGAGACCATTTGCTATATTTCTTGACAGCGAATGTTAAATGGTGGTAGCGTACCAACAAAGAAACTGTTGGGAAAATAAGACACTGTTTGGATATGGAATTGATGGAAATCAGCCATCAAGGCAGTTTAACTGTATACAGTTCATCGCAGAAAAAGATTGAAAAATGCGAAACAAATGAACAAATCATTAACTATTCAATTTCTAATCTGATCACTTCAGAATACCCCAATTTGCAAGCACGAGGAAGAGAAAACACAGGTATTTGGAACGAAATAACGGTGCATATCAACAAGGAATCAATATGTTAAATCACGTTTCCTGAGAGGTGATAATACCATTCATTTTCTTACCTGTAAGATAAAGACCTGGAATGTCTGTCTTTGCTCGCAGTTTGGTGAAAATTTCTGGACTAAATCTATTTAATTTATGGTCAAGTCCATACATTTCCCCCTTGGGGTATCCAAGATAATGCCGGTTCGTTATGGGTGTTCCCACTTCAATATATTCCATCTGGAAAAGAAATATAATAGATGGTGCAAAGTTTTACTTTCTTCTTCGCATGTGACCTTTTGAATTGACTATTCTGATAAAAGATATTACATGAGCTAAATTTGTCAAAGGTGTTATAATTAAAAGTAAAGGCAAGCATCGGTCAGCATATTTCAATGGTGAGGGCATGGGTAATAGTGATGGACACAACGGATGTGCAATGCCAAATCAGATTAAAAGGATCTCAGATACGAATATTTAAAGATGGAGAAGCTGAGTTTGTAAAATATGTATGCACCAAATTCAGACCTTGTATTCCTGAAAGTTCTGAAATGTGTAAAACAAAATGTAAAAATAAAAACTAATTATAAAATCTTTTAAAAGGTTCTGTAGTCACATAAAGTTTGAGTCCGGCTAGCATAAAATGACCCTAATGAAGCGTATCAAATGTCATGACTACAGGTACAATGATTTGTGCTATCGCTCTAAAATGGATTTGGGAGTTGCGTTTGTAAGGATGTATTTTCAAAGCAATATGCCTCTTATTTATATCTCAATGTGAACCTAAAATTACGTAAAGAATCAGGCTGTATAAACAAATAATTAACCATTGAAAAATATGTGAATTGTTTAGAAATGAATGAATATGAAATTCGGATCCAATTAAAAAAATCGTAATTTATGGGTCTTAGCTTTTTCTTTGTTTCTAATGGACGGGAATTTTGTATTCGTTAGTTCTTAAACAGTTCGTTCATTTGTTATCCTTCCAAGTTTAAGAAAGAGAGAAATATGTTTTAATTCATTGCATTCATCAACACCGATGAACTATAAAACAAAAGGTAATACATATATTTTCAAACGGAACAAAATGCTTTACAAAATGAGGTTCAAACAGGCCACGTGCCCAGGTAATGCTAAAGTACCTCTCACTCCCAATTTTTGGTCTCTACATTCTGACTTGTCCAGTCGTTATCTCAGAAACGCCTAGTTCTCCCCTTGGGGTAATCCTCTCTAGCATTTAAAGTGACGCGAGCGCAAAAACAAAAAAAAGAAGAAAATAGAAAATGATAATTGAAAAATGAGAGAGAAATTTATTATGAATGGTTAATGCAAGTTGATAAAAATTTAAGTACGGTTTTAACCTTTCCGGCCAGTTGGGGAAAAACTTGTTGACACTGCAGCCACATCTGTCTACCGATCTTATCCTTCAGGTTGACATAGTCCTCCCCACGGTGCTTACACCTCTGCTTCTCCCAAGCCGAGAACCATTCATACGGACACAGGGTGATTAATAAAGCTGCCGATTTACCTGAAGGCAGAGGTCAAAGGACAAACATTATGACTTGAAGTTTGAATGGGTAATCCAAAAGAAATAAAGAATTTTTAACTTTGCTCAATTGTTAGCAAAGAATGTTTTCAAACCATGATATCAAGAATCACTGCAAGAAGCGCCAAACCAACCCATCACTGTGCTCATTAGGCGTTATGACATACATGATAGCTACAGTAAGACTTCTGAATATATATTTAAAAAAATTAAAAAGTACGCTTTACTTTTATTTGGTCCATTGACTTTAATAGAGATTATTAAGTGAGATTCATCAACCCAGGTCTACAATGTAATATATGAATTCCCCGGAAAAAAAAGAGAAAGAAGAGAAGAAAAAGGGACAAATCAGTTTATAGTTATTAACATCACTTTTCATGAAATGCATAGTGAAACATTAAACTCAGCTACTAACCGTCTGAATTGGTGCGTTTCAAACTATTTGTGCTCTATTTTGCATTCCCCCACCAGCAGTCTGGTTGCATGGCTGTACAAAGTATTAGTGGTCCGATACCTAACATGCGTATAAACTTTCAGCAAAGAGACTACTTGGGAATTTCTCCATACCGTCGTGCATACCATTCAGACATTGTTAATGTTGTGGGGTCCTTCTTAACATATATGTGTTATACTAGTGCGACTACAGTCACTCTCGGAGATGTCTCCTACTAATTTGGAATTCCATAGTTCTTTCAAGATAAGTTGTATAAATTGATGTATTATTGGAATACAGGTGAACTGTTACCTGAATACGACTGTTCCACCATTACAGTGATTCAGTGTTTTTATCAACAATCAAAATAGGTAAATGTGGTCATACTAGAGCATACAAGGGATGCTGTAAATGACATGAATATTCATATTCATGTACCGTCGAATAAATTAACTCACCTGGATACCTGTTTTCCCAACTTGGATCTTTGGCCGAAGGAAACGAAATGAAGTAGAATGGCGCATCCAAATCGGCAGCCTCCTCCACACTAAGAGCTAAGTATTCCTCTATCATTTTTTGAAGCTCAAAGCTGTTCAAAATGAAAATTTAGTGTTTAATATTAAATTGATCCACTCTAGATCTTGTGACCGTTGAGAACAAATCTAGTTTTGCTCGCGTCAACCCAAACCAAACGACGACATACTTAACTCCATTTCACTTTTCTTCTGATACGAATTCGTATACAATGCCATTAAAACTACACATTCTTATAATTTTTTAAAACTTGATACTACAGACAAAAATGACAATTTTAATATTAAAACCCAATGAGTTTACATGTTATATTTTTAGAAGCATCGCGCTAAGACAAACACACAGATTGGCGGCACACTGATGCAGTGATACGGAATATTTTCCACGGTTAATTTAATTTTCCTTTACTGTCCAAACAGACGGATTGCATACTTGTTTTCGATGGTGTCGTTATTATTCCAATAAATATTATGTACAGAAATGGAACAAATAGATTCGTTCCATATATGAAATGCATTAATTTGTCATCTTGTCCACATTAACACTAACACTAGTCCTAATCAATAATGTTATAAAATATAGTTCTTCCATATTGTCGTTACAGTAACCACTAGTGTATAAACGGAAAAACGATGTACGGGCAGGATATTGAAATGTTTGCTCCTACTTTACCGTTATCGCTCGTGAATAAGACCTTATTACCGAATAACTAAGCCTTGATCAAAACATAACTTTTGTGTAAGACTTCAATATTACATCATCAACGCATTTCAGACGATATGTTTGAAAAATCTTTCATACCACAGTAGACTTGTTTGTATCTTAAGATGTACATATAGTACACTTGTTTGTGGCACATAGTATTAACATTAGTGTTCTTGTTTGAGTCATAATGTATGCATATACAGCATACTTGGTTGTGTCATACAGTATGTACATATAGTATACTTGTTTGTGTCATGCAGTATGTATACTTGTTATGCAGTATGTATACCTACTATAATTGGTTGTGACACACCAAAGGTACATATAGTATACTTGTTTGTATCACACCATATGTACATATAGTATACTTGTTTGTGACACACATTATGAACATATGGTATACTTGTTTGTGTCACACATTATGTATAGACAGTATATTTGTTTGTGTCACACATTATGTATAGATAGTATATTTGTTTGTGACACACAGTATGTACATGTGTGATGCTCGTTTCTGTTACACAGTATGTACAGATAGTAGTATACTTGTTTATGTCATACAGTACGTTCATGTAAACTCGTGAGTACAGATGCACATTTATGCGATCTTGGACGCATACAGTTTGTGTAATTTTTACGAACAGGATTCCATAATAAACTATTACATTATAGTACGACTTCCGGTTAATATTATTTGTGAATCTGAGGGTCGAAGATGGATATTCGTTACATCCTAAAATATATATTCCAAAGGAGCATTATATTGTATCATTTGCTTCAGGCTAAAAGTTTCGATTGTAAGCATGCATTAGTTTACCTATGAAATGCCCAAGTATTGCCTGCCTTCAGACCAAGCTCTTTTGTAGATCCATCCAGGCCAACAAACGTTGTTAGATAAGATATGCTACTGCCAACTTCTTCCACCAATGGATAATAAGCTAAACCAAGGGAACAGATATATATATATATATATATATATATATATATATATATATATATATATATATATATATATAATGGATAATAAGCTAAACCAAGGGAACAGAAATATATATATATATATATATATATATATATATATACATACATACATACATACATACATACATACATACATACATACATACATTGCTTCGAGGTCTTTCTGATTTTGAAAAACAATACTACTAGTAATCAATAATATCTCGAGAAATGACTTGCCTACTCTTTAAGTAGTGTGAGCGAAGTCGCTAGTCGCATTTTACAGTTCGAGATCATCTTGATCAGTGAGTAGATTTATATTTTAGCATTTAAATATCGTTGAGAAATGCAGGTATTTAGTACTGACTCTGCCCCGAAGAAAAAATGTTTTTTTTTTTTAAAAAAAAAAGGTTTTAATATATAACCAGAATTAAACTTACCTGATTTAGCAGCTACCATCTTTGGAAGTAAATATTTAAATGTGTTATGAACACCCGCATTGGATATGATGTATTGCGCATGAATGTTTGTATCTCCACTGCTCTTGTGGACTTTGACACCTAAAGTAAAGTAATGAAAAAGTGACAAAGAGGCATTTATAAAAAAGGAAGAATAAAAATAAATATTTGTGTGGATAGTATTTACAAAACAAATAATGCTCTTCAAGACAACTTGCATTTTTTAATTTCTGCCATAGCTCTATCTAGTAATTCAATTTGCTAAAGACCATCTAAAAATAACACAACTGGAAATATTCACATGCAAGACTAAATACAGGTAACAAATATTCATAAATGAGACTAAATACAGGTAACACATATTCATAAATGAGACTAAATACAGGTAACAAATATTCATAAATGAGACTAAATACAGGTAACAAATATTCATAAATGAGGACTTGGACCCGCAATACCTAATATTCATTCGTCAGCTAATTTTGTTGCTAATTTTTTCTTGTATATCTTAGAACTCGATTTTCAATAAAGGACTCTATTTTTTCAAATCGCGAGAGTGTAGTACTTTAAGTACTTTGAATCAAACGTTTGATTTAGATTGGATGATATTTTGGTTTTAAAGCCATTTCTCAGCGCATGATAGGCTAAACATGGCGGCCGATAAGCACCACAAACCACAATTCCTTCGTGATGATTCGAATCAGGATCGATAGGTTCTATAATATCGAAACCTGCTGCGTACGAAACTCGAGTTCGTGTTCAAAGTAAAAAAAAACAAACATCAACAATAACTTTTGTAGGTTTGACAAGAATAACATTATAGTGCTAACCTTTGCGTATCTGTGTAAGTTTGGTTCTTAAATCAGCATACAAAATGATGGTACCGAAGCTGTACTCCAGGTATCATTTCCAAATATGGGTGTCGAGTCTGACTTTGAGTTTCATACTAAAAACGTTTTGTGCATAAGGGACAAGTTTCACACTAATCAAGACCGTTCAGTAACGCGGCATTAACACTTAAAAACGCAAATACATGGAGCTACAAACGTGGCAGAAAGAGCTGCACATAGTGTGTGAATTTTATATTTGTCTACCAACAAAGGACTCAAATCAATATACAAACAAGAATGGATAAGAAAGTTAATGTTAGTAACTTTTACATTTCTTACTCACCCACTGCTCTCCCTGCATCATCTATGAGTATTTCTGATACGGGACAGTCCACAAGCACTTTGCCCCCATATCGCTCAATAATGGGAATCATTTGAAAGGCAATCTCACTAGACCCTCCCAAAGGGTAGTATGCCCCTCCCATGTAATGGTTTATTATTATTCCATATTCTAAGATGCTCATTTGACTCGGTGGCACACCTGGAATTCATATATATATATATATATATATATATATATATATATATATATATATATATATAAAGTATCCTTTACGACCATGTAAGTATGAAATATTGTTGTCAATGGCAAGGAAACATAAAAACCATTTCAAAATATTTAAAACATAGCAAAATAAAATGTCTGATATGCAAATCCTACCAGTCCCGATGAGCTCGTTATAAGTGTAGTGTAATAAAAGTTTATTAGATATATTTCCAAATTTAAGCTCCACTACTCATAATATCTTCTTTTACTGTTGGTTTATTATCGATAATTATTTCAATATTATCTAATTTAATAGTGCACAAACAAAATATCAAGTTATTAAGAATATTGTAAATAAATAAATACATCCGTAATTAATTTTTAATTAATTAATTACATTATTATTTTATTAATTAAAGATAACTCGCAAATTGCGATCGAAGTTTTTATAATACTGAAATAATTTGAAAATAATATCTAATGTAATAATGCACAACCAAAATACCAAGTTGTTGAAGTTATTATAATTAATTATTTAATTAAATAATTAATTAATTAATTAAATAAATAAATAAAACTGGAAAATTCCATCGAAGTTTGTATAATACTGACGTATTTTGAAAATAGGAAATTTATGCAATATTGAATCTTTTAATCAGCACAGTAGCAAATAATATTTACTGTACCAGAATCTCCAAAGGCGTAAGCAAGAACGGTCTTTAATTCTGTGTTGTCCGATATACTGTTCAGGAATTCCGCCACGCTAGTCCGTCTTTGCTTGTTATATCTCGGAAAAATAAGTCCATGAATGCCGCTTCTTACAAGGAACATAGTAAGGAACTGGGGAAGTATTTTTAGGGCCATAGTTCCCATAAAGGTCCATTTGTTTTCCTAAAGATATAGCATTTATTAATTAATTGGTTTGGGTGTTTGGTTGGTTGATTTTTGTTGTTGTTGATGATGATGATGATTTATGAGATTGATGATGATGATGATGATGATGATGATGATGATGATGATGATGATGATAATGATGATGATGATACGTCTTGCTTTGGTTTTACGGCAAAGCAACCCAAATAGGTTATTCAATGCCGAGGCAAATGGTGCCTTGCCCAATGATACACCACGGTAGCTGACCCAGGAAGTTGCAATGGTAGGACTCGAACCCGCGTCCTTTTGGTCGTGAACTGTTGATGTTTAATTGATAAACTGTTTATAAAGCAACTTTACAATTTTGAAATGTAATTAATCACAAATTGTCATTTGGCAGATTTCCAGGATTTTTAACATGCTAAGTCTAATAATACGGTCACTCCAGCC